>CAUYLG010015431.1:0-78753 GCA_963573385.1 Cacajao melanocephalus
AAAAAAAAAAAAAAAAAAAAAAAAAAAAAAAAAAAAAAAAAAAAAAAAAAAAAAAAAAAAAAAAAAAAAAAAAAAAACCCTAAAAGGAGTCCTTCAATCTGAAAGAAAAGTACACTAATGAGAAATCATCAGAGTACAAAACTTATTGGTAATAGTAAGTACACAGAAAGACACAGAATATTATAACACTATAATTTTGATGTGCAAATTACCCATTCCTTAAGTAGAAAGACTAAAAGTTGAACTAATAAAAAAATAACTACAACAACTTTTCACAACACAGTACAATAGTATATAAGTAGAAAAAAACAAACAGTTAAAAATGTAGGGGGACAAAGTTAAAGTATAGAGTTTTAATTGGTTTTATATTTGCTTGTTAGTTTGTTTAAGCAATGAGTGTTAGTTTATCAACAGTTTAAAATAATGGATTATAGGTATTATTGGCAAGCTTCATGGTAACCTCAGATACAAAATCATTACAACATATACACAAAAAATAAAACAAGAAATTAAAGCATACCACTAGGGAAAATCATCTTCACTAACAAAACACAGGAAGGATGGAAGGTAGGAATAGAAGACCACAAAACAACCAGAAACCTCAAAATGGCAAGAGTAAGTCCTTACTTATCAATAATAACATTATTTGCAAATGGACTAAACTCTCCAATAAAAAGACATAAAATGACTGAATAGATTAAAAAAAATAAAGACCCAAATATCTGTTGCCTAGAATAAATATACTTCACCTAGCAAGGTCTAGATAAACTGAAAATGAAAAAAAAAAAAAAAAAAGAAAAAGAAAAAAGAGATCCCATGCCAATGGAAACCAATAAGGAGCTAGAGTAGCTACACTTACATCAAATAAAATAGACTTCAAGAAAAAAACTATAAAAAACGACAAAGAAGGTTATTATATAAAGATAAAAGGAATCATTTAGCAACAGCCTATAACAATTGTAAATATATACGTGCCCAACACTAGAGCACCCAGATATATAAAGCAAATATTATTAGAGCCAATGAGAGAGATAGACTCCAATAAAATGATAGTGGGAGACTTCAACAACCCATTTTCAACACTGGAAAAATCATCCAGACAGAAAATCACCAAAGAAACATCAGACTCAGTCTGCACCACAGGACAAATGGACCTGATAGATATTTTCAGAACATTTCATCCAACAGCTACAAAATGCACATTATTCTCCTCAGCACATGGATCATTCTCAAGGACAGACCAGATGTTAAGGCACAAAACATGTCTTTAAAAAAAATAAAGTCTTTAATTCATTATAATTCTGGTTTATGGTGAGAGAGATGGGTCCAATTTCTTTCTTCTGCATATGGATATACATTTTTTCCATCACCATTTTTTGAATAAGGAAGTATTGTATTTTCAATGTACGTTGGTTTAAAAAATCTGCATACTTATATGGACCTGAACAGTGTTCAAACTCATGTTGTTCAAGGCTCAACTGTAAATGCATATGCACTTGTCTTTCATTTTCATTCCTCTTCCTCTCTGATCCATAAACCTCATATTTATAGTTAAAAAGTATTTATTATTATTCTACCCTTTATAATATCAAAGATATCTGCATATTTTAAAAAATCAATCACTATTTACAGATTTCTGTTATATTTTGCCTCCTTCCTAAGAAGAATATATTTCTATGAAAAACTTTTTACGCATCTCAAAGTTTTCCATTCTTCATGGAGCTACACAGATCCCTTCTTCTCTTATTTTATTTGGGATTCCTGAAACTACTGATTTAATAGTTCTTTATTCAGAAAGAAACTTCCCATCCTCAGTTTAGTTTTAGAACCATGATTTAACTTTATGTATCAGTTTCTATGGCTGATCAACAATGAAACATGTACACATTTTATTAGCTTGAGTTCTTTACTTCTATCTTTTCCACTTATCAAATCAGGCTTCTTATGTATTGCTAAATAAGTCATGAATGCACCATCTTTCACAATTAGGTAAGTAAACAGATGGTAATTAGGGAGTTATTGTTTTACTCTTCCAACTCCTAAGTAGAATAATTTAATTTGGCATGGTTTAGAGTAGGAGGACTTAGTGGAAAGTAAGTCTCTTTACCTTAAATACAACTTCAGATTCAAAACCTAAGGTATTGAAATACAATCATATACATAATTGTCATGTGTACGCTGAAAGTGTTTTTAAGATAGAGATATTCATAATTATGTGTTACCAATGTTGCTTCAATTTAAGTATTGAGCCCTATTTAGGAGGATGTGCTTTCAAAAGAAATAATAAACTTTGACCATTATTAAACTCCCTCTTAAACATAAGCCTAAATATATATATATATATATATATATATATATATAATAAAACAAGAAATTAAAGCATACCACCAGGGAAAATCACCTTCACTAACAAAACACAGGAAGGATGGAAGGTAGGAATAGAAGAACACAAAACAACCAGAAAACATCAAAATGGCAAGAGTAAGTCCTTACTTATCAATAATAACATTATTTGCAAATGGACTAAACTCTCCAATAAAATATATATATATATTATATATATATATTTTATATTTATATATAAAATATATATATAATATATATATATATATTTTTTAGCCAAGCACTTGAGAGACAAATTAAGCTTAAAACTTAAAATTAGTCAATCTTATCTCTTTAGTTGGTCAAATAAAATAAACCTTACTTATAATCTCAATAATACATAGATAGGTTAAAAACTGATCATCTAAAATACATGTAATTTGAAAAACGGTTTTTACTACACTAATGTTTTACATTTTATAAATCCAAATTCAAATCAAAATAACTCATATAATACTTTCTTATTTTCTATTAGAATTTGCTGGGTTGTAATTTCTACTAATTTGTCCTAATTTTGCTCTCTGGAGCCACAGAGAATAAATCTACTCTGTCTTCAATTATTTGAAAGATTTTTACCTATAAGAAGGCTATATTTGTCTTTCAAGTCTAATATTTATAGTTTCTATATAATACTTCAAGATTCCTTCAACATTCTGATCATGATTTTCTATAAAGTCTCTCACTCATAGATTGATCAATTCATTGATCATCTAATTGATTCATTTATTCAATCATGCAATTATCAGTTAGTTGACATCTGCCAGGGACCATAGGTTGTGCTGAGAAGCTACTGATAACAACAGCCTCTGTCTTATATTTTTTCTATCTTTTATAGAATTAGCAACTTTTATTCTTTTATGTCCGTTTACATGATTCTAATGCAGAAACAGTTACTTCCTTGCATCTAAATGGTTACAATTTTTTCTCATCTTATTAGTGTCTCCCAAGGCAGAGCTTATTAGGTGATTATATAATTATAGTTAAGAGCATGAACTAATGAGCAGGACTAGGTTCAAATCTTGACTCTGCGCCTTACTCCCTATAGAATTATGGGCATATGACTCTCAGCTCATTTTCCCCTGTAAAATAGGGACGTAATCAATAGCTACCTTATAAGGTTGATCTGAGAGTTTCTGTGATTGGGTATTTCAGTCTACTTTTATTGGCCATGCAGGTTGTGAAAAGATTTCTGTGTTCCTGTAAAAGACAGAATGACAGCCCAACTATTCATCATGCGAGCTTTTTCTCTTTAAGAATATGTTTTAACAGGTATTTTAATAGAAATATACAAGAAGTGACTTTTAGGAATGAAACACCATTTAAGTCAAAATGTAATGAAGTCTCTAAATTTCTTTTAATAATCTCTCTCTTTCACTCTTCCTTGAATATTCTCTTTTATGGAGGATGTAGAAGTAACACTGCCTCTTAAAATAAAAATCTCCTTTTATATCTGTTAGAAAAGTCAACTGCTTTAATTTCCTTTTTTGTTCAGCTTGATAAATTTAAGTCATACATTTCTAAACACATTTTAATATAGATATTTACAAGCATGATAGAATTAATCTTTCCTTCTTCCAGATGAAAATAATTATAGGAACACAAAAAAATATGAACAAATTAAAATCATATCCCAGCCAACATACAGATTAATATAAAATTAAAGGCAAATCTGAAGTCGTTACATTCTGCTTGTATGCTTAACATGATTATAATTACTTTGTTTTAGATATTTCCTATATAGTAACATAAGACAGCTTCAGAAAATAACTCATTCCTGTATAGACATGATAAATATAATGTGTGTGACTATCACCGCATGATAAATAGGACCTTTTATATTCATGAAGTTGGATGTCAGACTCAACTGACAAATGTGTATCATATTCAATGTATTTATTTCAAGGCTTGTTAAAATTACTCCATCCTGCTGCAGATGGATAAAATAACAACCACTTTTCTATGTTTTATGGATTAAAACAGTGTGAAATGATGGCTTTAAATTTCCTGTGTTTACAAGTCTATTAAAACCCCACAATAAATTATATATTTGATTAAAGATTTATAGAAGACACACTGGATTGCATTCTTACACGGAATGTCATTCATGAGGAACTGTTCAAACACTGAAGCACTCTGACAACATTCAACACAGCTACAGAGAGGTAAGTTCCAAGGTGAAAAAATTGCAGTCATGAAAAATGTAACACAAGAACAAAAGGAGTAAGTCATTAGATTCAAAATACATAAATGAAACTATATTTTTTGTATATTGGGTTAAATTAAAGTGGCAATAAAGGAGAACTTAAGAAGACCAAAATATCTTAAATGATTTAAATATCTTAACCACTTCCAAGTTTAAAAAGAACACAGATTTAAAATATTCTCAAAATATGTCAAATAAAGAAGCAGCAACAAAAGAATGCTCTTGAAGGTGTTTTGCCGAACTGTGCTGTCCAAAAAGAAGAGACTATTTAAATCAGTTGAATTGAAATAGCATTCAAAATCATTTTTTTCACTTTTATTAGCAATATTTCACATACTCTACAACCATACGTGGCTAGCGACTGCTTTATTAGGTAGTGCAGACACATCGTTTTAATCAGCACAGTTTTACTGGAGAATGGTATTCTAGAATTTTAAGTAAATACTATATAATTAAATTGTGATTAGCACTTGAAGGCAATGTTCTAGACATGTAAGGTGATATTTAAAAACTGAGGAAAATTAGCTGAAATTATTTGTATATAATTAAAGAACACCTGTGCATTTTCTACTGGACATATATTTGTGCATAACTACTAAATCCAGATAATTTTTTAAAAACTAGCTTCACTGCTTACGGTTATCTTTTTTAATTCCAAAATGCTGAGAAGAGATACAACTATGTCTATTAAAACTAATGAATAAAGAAATAAAAACAAGTGGACTCATTCATTTCACAGCCCTTCACATGAGAAAATAAATTTAAGATTAGGGCAGTAATTGTGGTAGAATCATCCACTTTAATGAGTAAGTAGCGATGTAAGATAAAGTGAGAAAATTGAGGCAGCAAAACTGGGGACCTAGTGATAGATTGTTGCAGCTCACCAAAAATCATCCAGAGGCCAGCTGCATAGGGCAGGAGTCAAGAGCATGGGCTCTGTAATCAGGTATCTGTGCCAGTGAACTAAATTATATAATCTTAGTCAAGTTACTTAAATTCTTGATTCATTAGTTTCTTCATCTGTAAAAGAAGATAAAAATGCTATGTTTTTCATTACAATTGTTATGAAGATAACTAATAGGGAAGACAACAAATGTTAATGAGCAGTGGTATTTATAAAGGAACTTTTATTAACATAATTTTCATTTTACTATAATTGTCATTAATATATTGATGATTCATATTTAATTAATAATATACAGATGTTCCTCATCTAACGGTAAGGTTATGTCCCAATAAACCCACTGTAAGTTGACAATATTGTTAAGCAAAAAGTGTGTTTAAAACACCTAACATGCAGAACATCATAGCTTAGCCTCAAATAGATTAAACATACTCAGAATACTTACATTAAACTATAGTTGGTCAAAAATGATCTAACAAAAATCCTATTTTATAATAAAGTGTCAAATATCTCATGCAATGTATTAAATACTGTATTGAAAGTATAAAACACAGTCGTTTAATGGGTATTGGAAGTACAGCTTCTACAGAATGTATATCACTTTCATACCATGTTAAAGTTAAAAAACTGTAAGTCAAACAATTTCAAGTTAAGAAAGATCTGTACTGGTATGATTACATAATTATTATAATAATGTTATAATAATTAATATTGTTAACGGTATTATTTTAAGAAAAACCTGGGCTATTGTTAAAATATAGATTTTTAAAACTTATATCTTGTAATCAGAATTTTTTAGGTTGAAGCTTACTAATCAATATGTTTTACAAAGTCCCCAAGCAATTTTATATTTGCCCACACTTGAGAACTTCTGGTAGTAGAACCTTTGGTAGTACATTTGAGAATTGAGACTGATTTTGAATCTCGACACTGACACATCTCCTGGAGCCTTAGTTTTCTCATTTGTTAAATGAAAAAATATTTCCTTCATTAAATTATTACAAGTATGCTATTATTAGCAAGCATCTCAACAAATTCCATTAAACTTGCAATCATTTAAAAAGAGCTAATTTACAAAAAGGCTACTTATGAAGATTAGAGTTGTATATAGGGGTAGTACAAACAAATCCCCCTGTGAAACTAGCATCATAAAGCTGTACCTTCATCAAGTCTGAAGGAAGGAGGGAGCCCAGGTTAGCAGAAGGAGTGGGAGTTGTGTAGAGCGGGCTACTATGAGAGGAACCGAGACACTGATGAAACATAGACATTCTAAGGGAATTTCACAGGGAAGAACCAGGGGAATAGATATCCTCCTTTACTTTTCATTCTCTTTTCATCCTCCGTTTTCCTGTCAGGGTCTTAAATGTCTGAACTCAACACCAGGCCAGAGGCCATAGAAGCCTGTTGATGATACCCATGTATATCAGTCTCCCATAGCAGAAAACGGGGGGATGACAAATAAAAAGTAGATATAGAGAGAAGTAAATGAGAAAAATATGTTATACATTTAAGGTTTCTAGCACATTGTCTCATTTTCAATAAATGGTTTATTACTTTTATGTTTGAATGTGTTCTGAAAGAGTACACGAAAGGTTCCAGCAATATAAATAACACCTGCTCATTAAATATATATTGAGGATAAGAGGAAGCAGACAATCTGACTAGAAATCAGTGAAATCATACAGTGTATTTTGATGAACTACATCTCTATAAACTTGATAATCCTAACATTTTCATAAATATCTTACACTTTAGTAATGTTTTCACATTACTAAGTAATAAAAAATACTCCCAAATAACCCCGTAAGGAAGGCAAAATTCATCTCCTTCTTCTATTTAATTATGAGAATTCTGAGACTTTACTTGATTTGATGAATACATGGAAGAACCAGGACTGAGATTCACACTTTTATTGTTGCTTTAAACTTTACTTATTTTGCTTAAATGATTACTCTGTTGTCTAAGTCATTTTTATAACAAAATGTATACATGAAGATGTCATATAGGACATCACTTGTTTTTTCATCGCTGAGCAAATACCTTAAGGTTGTGATTCTCAAAGTGTGGTTCCTTAACCAAGCACCCCAATCATTACCTGCTGGGAACTTATTATAAATTCAATTTTTTGCTTCTCCTAGCCCCTTGAACCAGAAATTCTAAGGGTGAGGACCAGGAACCTGTCTCTTTCCAAGCCCTCTGGTGATTTTGACACCCCCGAAGTTTGAGAACCACTCCTTTAATGGATTACCTTTAATCACCTACAGGCAGCTACCATGGTTGAAATCTGAGTGTCTGGAAAGAACCAAAATATACTGATGAGGATTTTTCTACAGTTTTAGGCTGATTTAAAAATAAATCTGTCTCCATAGAAACCTATTGACCATTATGTTTCTGTTTCCAGAAAGATGCTTACTAGATACATAAAACATGGTATTATTATTTTCATTATATGATTTAATATGTTTAAAAACTATCAGGTTTCTTATTCTCTTCCTTTCTAATGGATTTTATGAAATTCCTATAAATTCTAACATCAAGCCCAGAAATCATATATCATAACACAGATCCAAATAGTTTAACTCAGATCCACATGGCTTGCTTTGATCTAATTTGCTCATAAAAATTAGGTGAGGATCTAAGGTATGAGTTAAAAATGTTTTTCCATAAAGTGCCACATAGTAAATATTTTGGTATTTTCAGACCATATTGTTCTTGAAACTATTCAACTCTGCCATAACACAAGGCAGCCATAGACAACACATATACAAATGGGTATTTTTTTTAAAGTATGTCTGTTATTAAAAAGACAAGAGATAACAAATGTTAGTGAGGGTGTGGGAGAAAGGAAGCATTCTACATTTATAGTGGGAATGTAGATTGGTGATATGGTTTTGCTGTGTCCCCACTCAAATCCCATCTTGAATTATAGGTCCCATAACTCCCATGTGTTATGGGAGGGACCTGATGGGAGATAACTGAATCACGGGGACAGTTTTCGCCATGTTGTTTTCATAGTAGTAAGTCTCATGAGATTGGATGGTTTTGTAAGGGAAAACTCCTTTCATTTGGCTCTCATTCTCTCTTTGCCTGCTGTCATGTAAGGTGTGTTTTTTACCTTCTGCCATGATGGTGAGGCCTCTCCAGCTGAGTCAAATTGTGAGGACATTAAACCACTTTTCCTATATAAATTACCCAGTCTCAGGTGTGTATTTATTAGCAGCATAAAAATGAAACAATATAGTAAGTTGGTACCAGTAGAGAGGGGTGCTTTCATAAACATACCCAACAATGTGGAAGTGACTTTGGAACTGGGTAATAGGCAGAGGCTGAAATATTTTGGAGGGTTCGGAAAAAGACAGGAAAATGTGGGAAAGTCTGGAGCTTCCTAGAGACTTGTTAAATGGCTTTGACCAAAATGTTGATAGTGATATGGATAACAAAATGCAGATTGAGGTAGTCTCAGATGGAGATGAGGAATTTGTTGGAAACTGGAGCAAAGGTGACTCTTGCTATATTTTATCAAAGAGACTGGTAGCATTTTGCCCCTGACCTAGAGATTTGTGGAATTTTGAACTTGAGGGAGGTGATTTTGGGTATCTGGTAGAAGAAATTTCTTAGCAGCAAAGTATTAAAGTTGTGACTTGAGTGCTGTTAAAAGCATTCGGGTTTAAAAGGGAAACAGAGCATAAAAGTTTGGAAAATCTGCAGCCTGGTGATGCAACAGATTTCTCCATTTTCTGAGGAGAAATTCAAGCCAGCTGCATAAATGTGCATAAGTAGTGAGGAGCCAAATGTTAAATGTCAAACCAATGAAGAAAATGTGTCCAGTATCACACAGAGACCTTTGCAGCAGCCCCTCTTATTACAGACCCAGAGGCCTAGGAGGAAAAAAATGGTCTTGTGGGCTGGGCCCAGGGCCTTCCTGCTGTGTGCAGCCTAGGGACTTGGTGCCTTGTGTCCCTGGTGCTATAGCCATGGCTAAAAGAGGCCAAAGTACAGCTCAGATCATGGCTTCAGAGGGTGCAAGCCACAAGCCTTGGCAGGTGTTGAGCCTGTGGGTGCATAGAAGTCAAGAATTAAGGCTTGGGAATCTCTGCCTAGATTTCAGAGGATGTGTAAAAATACCTGGCATCCAGGCAGAAGCTTTCTGAAGGGTGGCAGCCCTCATAGAGAACCTCTGCCAGGGCATTGTGAAAGGGAAATGTGGTGTTGAGGTTCTGACAGTGTCTCCACTGGGGCACTTCCTAGTGGAGTTGTGAGACGAGGGCCACCATCCTCCAGACCCCAGAATGGTAGATCCTCCAACAGCTTGCACCACGTACCTGGAAAAGCCTCAGACACTCACTGCCAGCCTGTAAAAGCAGCCAGGAGGAAGGATATACCCTGCAAAGCTACAGAGGCAGAGTTCCCCAAGACCATGGGAACCCACTTCTTGCATCAGTGTGACCTGGATGTAAGACATGTAGTCAAAGGACAAAACTGCTTTAAGATTTGACTACCCCACTGGATTCCAGACTTGCATAGGGCCTTTAGCCCCTTCATTTTGGCCAATTTCTCCCATTTGAAATGGGTATATTTATACAATGTTTGTACCTCCATTGTATCCAGGAAGCAACTAACTTGCTTTTGATTTTACAGGCTCAGGCAGGAGGAACTTGCCTTGTCTCAGATGAGATTTTGGACCATGGACTTTTGAGTTAATGCCAAAATGAGTTAAGACTTGGAAGACTACTGGGAGAAGGCATGATTGGTTTTGAAAAGTGAGGACATGAGATTTGGGAGGGACCACGTGCAGAATGATACGGTTTGGCTGTGTCCTCACCCAACTCTCATCTTGAATTGTAGCTCCCATAATTTCCACATGTTGTTGTGAGAGGGAACCGGTGGGAGATAACTGAATCAGGGGTACAGTTTTCCCCACGCTGTTCTTGTGGTAGTGAATAAGTCTCATGAGGTATGATAGTTGTATAAGGGGAATCCATTTTTGCTTGGCTCTCATTCTCTCTTTGCCTTTTGCCTTCTGCCATGATGGTAAGGCCTCCCCAGCCACGTGGAACTGTGAGTCTGTTAAACCTCTTTTCCTTTACAAACCACTCAGTCTCAGGTATGTCTTTATCAGCAACATGAAAACAGACTAATGCAACTGGTGCAGCCATTGTGGAAAACAGTATGGATATTCCTAAAAGGCATTCAAAATAGAGATACTATATGACCCAGCTATGTCTCTTCTGTGTACAAACTCAAAGAAAATAAAATCATCACCTCCAAAAGATATCTGCACTCCTGTTTATTGCAACATTATTCACAATAGCTAAGATATGGAAACAACCTAAGCATCCATGGATAAATGAATAGGTAAAGAAATAGTGATATATATATATATATATATATATGTACATATGTACAATATACACATACACACATAATAGAATATTATGCAGCCTTAAAAAGGAAGGAGATCCTGCCATTTGCCACAAAGTGGATGACCTAGAGGATATTATGCTAAGCAAAGTAAGCCAGACAAAGAAAAATACTGCATAGTCTCTTTCACATATGGAAAGTAAAAACAAAATAAAACAAAGAACTATAAGAACAGAGTTGAAAAGTGGGGTGGGGGAGAATAAGAAATATGGATCAAAGGGCACAAGGACGTAGTTAGATGAATAAGTTTAGATACCTAAGGTATAGCAAAAGGACCATAGTTAATATTGTATCATACCCTGGAGATTTGGTAAGAGAGTAGATTTAGGTATTCTCACCACACTCACACAAAAAAACAGTAACTACGTGAGATGATAGATATATTAATCTACTTGACTGTAGTAATCATTTCAATATGCATATGTATATCAACATATCATGTTGTATACCTTAAACATATACAATAAAATATTTTTAAAGTGTACATTAAAAAAAAAAACTATTGAAACAACTCATGGAATTTGGTCCACAGGCCACAGTTTGTCTACCCTTGGTCTAAGGAATCTTGTATTCTAGTCATAACACTTTACATAAGAAAAGTAGAACTAAGGCAGGTGAAGAATTTTGTACAAATCATACAGCTGAACATGAGGCAGTTTCACTAACTGATTCTCAATCAGGTGATATGCTCCTTTAAAACGCATTACAGCTAAAGTTCAGCATCATTCATTACCATTAATACATTTTATTCATTATATTCTATTCTAGATTATCTTAATTTTGTATGACTGTCACAAAAGAAATGGTGTTTGCTTTTCCTTTAGATGATAGGTTTTGTTTTTGAAATTATGTTTTATAATGTTATGGCTTTGTGTTTTTCTCTTCCATGACAATAACACTAGAAAATCAATTACAATGTAAGAATATTACTAATGCTAAAATGTCAGTGAGAGGTTGGCCCCTATCACAATGAACAGCCACTATCACATGAAATTCTTGGCTTCTGCCTGGCAAACACTTGCGAACCATTTTAAAAGCATAGCTGTTTGGACACACAGCCATCCATCCTTTTTCCTGAAGCAAAGTACTTTGCTCTTTGATGACATAAGTAAGAACTTGCTTAAGGTGATAACATCTGCAAAGTTGGCTTTATCTCTCTATTTGAAACGTGTTTCTCCCCTTTTCCTATTATTAGGTCTGACCCCTGGATGCTAAACCTCATGTGACTGACTTTCATCTTTTTTTCATAAATCAATGTAATTCTCGGATTCTGTGCCTGTTCTTTTAGATTTCTGGCATGTAAAGTAGACACTTCTGGGATAACTCATTTTAGACATATAATTTCAAATCAGTTTTATTTAGAGCAGAATTATAAAGACAAGGTCTTCAGAGGCAATGCAACAAACAATAATAATTATAAATGCTAGCTATAAATCAAAAAGCATTGCAACATTTACATTAAGTGACAACTGATAGTTAATCTTAGTGTCAGTGAACAAGAGGGAGTGGTGGAGACTTAGGCAAACTAGAGCAGACATGTTCTATAGAAAGGAAACAGTCACTCTCTTTTCCAGCTTTTTCATACTGAAGTCTTAAATATTGTCTACTATTTCCCTCAAGGCAGTATACAAAGTTTTTTTTTTTAGTGTAAAAGGACTGACTGCTCATAGACTACCACTTGAGAAACTTTGATTTGAGTTTCTATACATCATTTAAAATATCCACGTTTATATTCCAGTGTTCCCAAAATTATATGAACAAAGTTTCTTCTAAGTGGTTTAATTATTATACAGTGAGGTTTACCTGTGATCTTGATATCACATCAAAAAATTCACAATGTGCTATCTTTCTATGTCTACGGTTCTGCACGGTAGCTTTGTTGCAATGTTCACTTAGGCATTTTCTATTTCCTCATTGTCTAGGTCCCCAGCTGATGGATTTTAACTGATTTGTGGGCTGACTCTGCTGTAGGAGCACAACCACAATTGATGACTGTATTCTGAATAAGATGTGGCATTCAAGTAATCCTATGCAAAGGCACTCAATAACCTCCTGTCTTCTTGATTCCAAATACTGTATACATATACATAAAGGTTATCATATACTCCTCTTCAGCTATCTAGGTTATCTTGACATGCTTCAATTGTTTTGTAATTGCTGCTATTTTTCAACAGTTGTGCCCTTGAAATGCATTTGCTCTTTTGACTAATCAGATAACTTGAGGATGCATTGCCACTTCTGCAATAAAGCCAGTATTGGTAAAAGTCATTTGGTATTTTAAAGGATCCATACTTCAGGAGAAAATTATACCATCCACTGTAATTTATGTGAAATTGTGTTAAAGCAACTGGGTCTCTAAATTTCTACTTATGAAAAATTTAACTAAAAATGTTGTCTTTTATTACTGTGTCCAACTCAAAGGCTGATTAAAAAAAGTGATTCTACAGTGAGTCACTCATATTGCATTTTCATTTAATCCTAAAATAGCAGTCTGTTGCCAAACAATAGAAGTAACAGAATAACTGAAGCTTGTCAAGACTATCTAGGAGTTGATTAAACCTAGAAATGGTTCCCTGTGAAATTGACTGTGAACTAGATTTTATGAACCTATTATACTTTGCAGATATGACTTATATAGATTAATCCCTCAAGAAAAATTTAAGAAAAGTAAAGAGATGTTACCAAAAACTATATGTGTTGCTATTACAACAAAATATAAGGTTAAATATACACCAACTTGCATCTTTAGTGTTTTATCTTATCAAAGTGCCTGCATGTTTTTACAGGAAGAATGTAAAATTGGTTATTTTAAATTATTAGCCCAAGGCAGTATATACAAATGTCCATGGGCAAGTCATAAGTAATTGTTTGCAATCCACTTTTCCCTTAGCAAATACAATGCTGTTCTTTTCATCATGAAATGAGTAGTGCTGAAAACAAATTGCTTGATGTTTTTTATATGGAAAACAATTTGAGAACATAGCATTTTTGAAACCTTTAGTTTCAGATTTTATTACTTTTCAAAAAGCCATTGACAAAAATTTTCGGGAAAAAAAATCTTCCCTAGATGCCAGTGGAAAGACAAGAGAATAAATATATATATATATTAGTATGCAAAAGGAACTATTAGAGTTAAAAATTAAATATTTATATGCAATGACAAATTCAGAGGAAATAAAATATATTCTGTGACTACTGTTTATTGTCCCATCACCCAAATATTGATTCAATATACATATTTCAGAATATATAACACCCTGTCTAGTACCATATACACTTCATCTGAGCTATGCAATACTGATGAGAAGAATGAGAAGGTCATTGACTTTTAAACATTATACTAACTTAAGTCAACCATTCATTAAATGGCAATCATGTAAGGGCTGCTTTAGATGTAGGTAATTAACCCAGATTTTCTACAGATAAAATATATTCTGCTACTGCCCCCCAATGTCAGTTCCACCTTTCCCTTTTGTCTTGAGACCTTGCAATTACTATTCCTTTACTCAACTCATTCTATTTACTTTCAAATATTCAATTAAAATATTGTAAATGTCTGGATATAAATTAAAAAACCTAAACCCTGTGGTTTATTAATCTTGTTCCATGATTCCCAGGAAATATTTTCCTTCACTATTACCTTCCTTCCATATTTTGCTTAAGCTCCTAGATTACTATAATTTCCACTAAAAATTCCAAATTTCTTAGCAGTATCTTTTAAAAAGATATATTATTTTTGAAACAGGCAAAGTAAATCATTAATACAATGTCTGGTTCATTGCAAGCACCCCACAAAAAGTATTTCTATACTGGAGATGACAAGAGATGAGGCAGAAGAGCTAGGTACAGATAGAAAATGGGAAGCCGATAATGTGGACCTTAGGCTTGGCAATCAATTTCCATATTAGATAAATAACTCTGACAGCCAAATAGAAGATGCATTTGTTGGGGCAAGAGTAGAGGCAGGGACAGTTGGGAGACTTTTTTAGC
Organism: Cacajao melanocephalus; assembly: GCA_963573385.1. Taxonomy (NCBI): domain Eukaryota; kingdom Metazoa; phylum Chordata; class Mammalia; order Primates; family Pitheciidae; genus Cacajao; species Cacajao melanocephalus. The sequence continues at coordinate 14,901 of CAUYLG010015431.1, forward strand.
GAACATGGAGATAAATTATATAAAATTATCAAAATTAACCCAGTTAAAGAGAATAGATGATTAGGGGTTCTTAATCAAAAGTCCATTAATGAGTCTCAAATAATTCATAAGCTTTCTGAAATGTACATATAATTGTCTATCCTTGTTTGACATGCATATTACCATCCACACTTTCCTTTTTGGGATGGATTCTAAAAGAGATCCTCAAAAAAGCCCAAAAGTATTAAGAACCTCTGTTGTAGAGTGTTTCATGCAGTGGATTAAGAATGTAACTCTGAGTAACACTGATATTTTAGGTGTAGATCAAGGGAAAAGGGCAAAGAGAAAAATCACAGAAGTCTAAAGAGAAATTCGTGAGTGTGCTGCTTTACAACCTAAGGAAATATAAGCTTTTAAAAAGGAGAATGAGTTTAACTGTGTACAATGCAGGATGGAAGTCTTGCATGCAAAGAAACTTCAACTGGTGTTCAAAATTAGAGTGTCACTGAGGACCTTAAAAAGAAGAGTTTTTGAAAGAACAATAATTTATAATCAGGATAATTCCATCCCATCAAGGGGTGTCTGGAAATATATGATGTGTTTTCAGATTGTTATAACGACTGAAATTTAATTCACAGGATTAAGAGATGCTAAACATTTTCAAAATATGTGCAACTATCTTGAACAACGAAGACATAAGCATGAAAGTCACAATACAGTAGACTTGGCAACTAACGATAGTGTAAAAGTGAAGACATGGAGAGTAGAATGCATATTGTAAAGCCAAAATTAGAAAGAAAGAAAAGATATTAGAGAGCAGCTAGATGTATATTTTCTTTGTAGAATAGGGAAGATTTAAGCATATATGTTGACTAGGGAGTAAAAAATCTGAAGAGAAAGTGATATCGAAAAATAATATCATAGACCAAGGCTCTGGAGAAGCTCTCTGGATGATGTAAGAATTGGCAAAAATATAAATGATTTGACCTTATATAGGAGAGAAAAAACCTCATTCTATGTGACAGCTGAAGGAGATGCCCTTGGGTATTATGAATTATCTCCATAAAATACAGTTGAGTATTAGTGAAGCAGACGATTTCTAATTTTTCATCTGTTTACTGTAGTACATTCAAGAAAATATTTCTCCTGTGCTTAATAAATAAGATACATTTGTAACAGTCTGAAAAAAATGTATCATAGGCTTGTGATCATATTTTTACGTCAGTCTTGATATACACATGCAATCCCTCTATAGAGTAAACATTTCTTCTTTTTCCGAGCACTTACTCTATCCTAGGTATTACTCTGGCCCTTAATAATGTAAAGGGTAAGTGGATATCCTTTGATAATTTTCATGTACTTGAGTGCTAATACAATTTTACCCTCAGATCTTGAGTTAGAAGAAAAGTTGACCTGCAGAGCTTTTAGTCAAATGCATTACATCTAAAACATATTATCTTGTGTGATTTTCCTGGGCTTAAAAATGTGCCTTTCCTAAGATTTATCAAACACTACATGGAGGCAAAAATATCGCTGAGTAATTTTAAGCAGTCCATACAAAAACGCACCAAAAGTAGAGGAACAAAATTTAACTAACAGTCCTAGAGCTCTTTGCATACTATAGGACCTCTTCTCCAGTAGCATCTCTACACTTTTCTCCGATTCTACTGAGTTTGTGGGAAATATAGACAGAAGAGTACTAATAAAGGGGAAGCAATTGGGGTTAATCTGCCAAGATACTTTAAAATAACAGTGGGTAAACTGTAGCGAGGTTCCTGGTTGCCAAAGGCCCAGCTCTAGGTGAAGAGGATATAAAATTGGAACAAGATAAAAAACTTCTGCCTTCATCCTTTCTCATTGTTGTCTTGTTTTAGGTCTCTATTTGTGTTTTGATGGGTATAAATGTGTCTTGCAGCCTGAAAGACTGCTGATTAATATTCCTGGAATGTACAACTGTGCAACCTAGCATCTCTCTGGAAAAATTTACATACAGATTTCAATAAGAACCTTTGGGTGTCATCCATAACAAGATTAGCTCTTCTAAGTACCAAACCACTGCGTTTGTTTTACATGCAAATGTGAGTTTATTTTCCTTCTAAAACTGTAATCAATGTAATTATTCTTAAGTAAACATCAGTAGCACTGTTCCTAGCTCTAGAACACCACAATGAAATATTCAGCATGAATATTTGAAGAAATTTCATGATAAAGAGGATATAGGACTACTTTAAGTCCAGATGAATATGCCCATAAATTGGGATCTGGATAACTGCTGAAGCACCTATCAGCTATATGTGTATACTTTTTATAAAAAATGTATTTTGAAGTTCTAAAAGTTATCTTCATATTTTAAACAAACAAGTGGTAAAATATATCCAGACAAACATTATTATTATATATATTGAGAGAGACAAAAAGAAAAATATATATATGGTTTATAATAATAGTAGCCGCCCCACTCTTAAATAATTGAATTATGTTTCAATGATTAGTAATAAATAATTTATTTTAATTAATCAACATCCATATAAGAAACATATCATATTTACTGGAAAACACAGGTTTAAAGTTTGTATAAAGTATCGAGTTTTAAAATCACTTTCATTTCCGCATCTGTGAAATCTTAAGCTCAATAACAGAATTACCTTAAAGCTAATTATAACATAATTGACTTATTCTGGTTTAAAAACTATGGGAAAATACATCAAAAACTACAGTAATGTTTCTGCATATACTTGATGTTTCAGTCTTCCGACAATAAAATTTATGTAATACCAGTATGATACAAACTTATTGTGACTAAGCTGAAAGGTATAATTCCCAACTCATCTGCACCTCCCACAAAAGCTTTCCTTTTACGAATGATTACACATATTTTGTATTGTACTGAACTTAGAAACGAATATAGGCTTTGGCTTTTATATTATAGTAGATAAACTATTTTATCATGGATAAAAATTAATTTTAATGTATATATTTAATAGTCAAAGACAGTAATATATTTAATTCACATAATTTTGCATTGGGCTGCAATGCCTCTGTTATTTATCACCCATTAGTAACAGGGACTTCACAGTCCACATATAATCCATGACCAGGTATCACTCTCGAGCGTTTGAAGAATGCTACATTTATTTTCCCCTGGAGTCTTCTCTTTTCCATGATAAATTTCCAGTTCCATGCATTCTTCTCCATAGGAGATGATTTTGTAACTCTCCAACCATAATGGCTATTCTCTCCTGGCTAAGACTCAGATTATTATTATTTTTCTCTATTTCAGAATGTTAGTTTTAGAACAGAATGTAATATTTAAGAGTCTGAATAGTGCAGAGTAGGATTACTAACTCACCTATGGTGAATGGTATGCTACTCTTAAAGCTGTACTATATTATGGATTCATGTTGACAGTACTTCTGACATAAGTGTTGGGAATAAATTACATGGTCTTATATTTACCCTTTCAAAATTTATGCTTTTTAAGATACAAAACTTGTCTCTTAATTCAGATATTCAACGTAACAGCCATCCTTTGCAGCTTGAAACAACAAAATCTGATAAGCCCACTCTATCTCAAGTAAGCCAGTGACAATAAATTCTGTAGCATACCAAAAACATCTTTCAAAGTCGAATATTAAAATCAAGCACACTATTTCAACCAGTTACCATCTTGTCAATTTTATCTGTTTCATATTTCTCTATTTATTATATCTTAAAGAAATTAGTGAAAATCTCTTAATAAAGACAAGAAGTGCTGTCCGTATTTTCTTATCTAAAAAGCTAGTTTGACAGAATTTGCATTTTAAACCCAAACTAATTACTCATAATCACACATTTTTCCTGCTTTAGATGTCAACAAAATATGTATTTTTAAAATTGTGTTCAGCATTGATAACAAGTACCCAGTTAATAATTTGTAAACTTGACTAACATATTTTTTTTTTTGAGACGGAATTTCACTCTTGCTTTTCCTTAACAAACATTGACAATGGCTAAATAATCTTGCCTGCAATTTCCTCTAATAACTCTACATGTAAATTCTAAGTTCTGGAAGTCTGGAGTTCATGTGAAACAGCTACATGCTCTTTATAAATATACTCAATGATTTGAATCTCACTTTCATCTTACCAATCTATATTTACTCTAACATTTGAAGTAATATGCACCATTTAATTTATTTTTTAAGAAAGTCTCCTTCGCAAAAATAACATCTAACCTAATAGCTCAAAGAAAAGCAGTTTTTAGTTAACAATAGGTGACAGGGGGATGGAGGCAGCAAACCACATTGCCATGTATGTACCTATGCAACAATCCTGCATGATCTGCACATGTAACCCAGAACCTTAAAAAAAAAAACAAACTGCATTTGTGAACCACAAAAAAAAATAAATAAATAAAAATAATAAGCACAGTGCAAAGAACATCCCAGAAAGAACGTGCAAGGTATGTGAAAAATCTGAGATAAGATTATGCATGTCAGGTACTGCCATGGATGAAGAACAATAAAGAGTAATGAAGACAGTAGCATGCCTACCAATTTAGTAAGGAAGGTCATGTAATAGACCTTGTTAAACATTAGAGATATGTCCTTAGTGCATTAGGGAGCAACCAATTGTTTCGAGTAGGATTCATAATTCAATTTATATCTTTAAAAGATCCCCCACTGTTGGTCCGCTTTCAATTCTGCCCTGAGCAGAAGCAGCATGAGGGTCTCACCAGAAGCATAGTCTAGCACTATGCTTTTTGTACAGCTTGCAGAGGCATGAGCCAAATAAAACTCTTTTCTTTATAAATGACCCAGCTTCACGTATTCCTTTACAGTAATACAATAGGACTAAGAAAGTTGTATAAATGTCTTTATAACATTTATGTTTTCAGTTCTCAAAAAGTATTTGTTGAAATAACAATTACATGCAATACATCATTCCCAATGCTTTCTCTTTTTCATTTTTTTTGGTTGGTAGCCTAGATATTTTCAAAATATCAGTTCATGAATTAACAAATTTATAGTTTTCTTTCTATCATTTTAATTCATTATATTTAAGCTTACATTGTTTTTTCACTTTTTAATGTATTTCTAATAATTTCCATTCTTAATAAAATAATTTATGACACTGACTTTTGTATGAGAAAAATTTTGCCAGTATCATATCTTTTTCTATGCACAGTGTTTTCTGTGAAATTATTTTCTAGACAATAATTTCAGTTTTACTTTACTCTTGAACCAATGTGATACTAAAGTAGTTCTTTTTCTTTCTTTCATTTTTAGGTTTACTTCCAAGTAATTAGGAGTTGGAGTTAGATTTACCTATTAATCCTAGTTTAATCATATTTTAACACATCAATGTGAGCTGTATCATGTCTACTGTAGAGGCCTAATCAAACTTTTCATTGTAGTCTAACACAGACGGAGCATCCCTAATCTGAAAATCTGAAAATCTGAAATGCTCTAAAATCTAAAACTTTTGACTGCTGACATTACACCATAATGGAAAATTCTACACATAAGCACTTAACACAAATTTTGTTTCATGCATAAAATTATTTAAAATATTGTATAAAGTTACCTTTAAGCTATATGTAAAAGGGATGTATGGAACATAAATGAATTTTGTGTTTACACTTGAGGCCCACCCCCAAGATATTTCATTATGTATACGCAAATATTTCAAAATATATCTTCCCTTCAGTTTCTCTACTCGTAGGTCAGCTAAGAATCTTAGAAGGTTTGGCAATTATGTTAACGAAATAATGAGACCACTGTCTGTTTTGGCTAAGTCTCTTCCTTATCTCTGCTCTCAGGGATTTCACATGCATACATCTCCCCTTGAGAATTATAGTGTAATTTCTTTTCTATTCTACTGAAAGGGCAAAACTATATGGCTACTACCCTCAGAGCATCATAGACTATTATAAATTAATACCGCCTAGAAAGAAACGAATGGAAATCCTCTATAGCTTTTGAACTTTCCTGACTACCTGTTTCCATAATCTCTCTCCAAGGTGGCATACCATCCCAGGTTGTATCTTGGATGACCAGTTTCCAAAGTCACCTAAGCAAAGAAAAATATTTTAAAATTCACTAGTTATTGTCTCTTTTTTCTACTATTCCTTACCTCATTAAATCTTACTTTAAGTAGCTAATTTATAGATGAATTTTAAAAGAAAAGAAAAATTAAAGGTTTAAAAATTCCCTTACATGCTTGTCAACTTGGAAGGATAGCTTTTACATAAGCTTCTACAGGTTTGATTTCTGGAAAATATGTTCCTGTAAAATATGTTCTCTACTACAATGCTTTTTATCTGACTGCCAAGGTCTGTTAAGCAAAGAGTAATAAATTTATTTTTAATAAAATAAAAATAAAGAAAGGCATATGCACATAGACTCCATTTATGTGCCAAAGTGTGTAAAGAGACCAAAAGAAAGCTGTCCCTTAAATAGGGGAGGCCAGATTTTTCTCTTGGGCTCCAACACCAATTCAAGGATTAAGAAAAAATGATAAATCTATGCATCTATGGCTATGCTGACTTTTGATATGTCAACAGACACACTCAAAAATATTTTTGCATAATGATGTGAGCATAGGCTTCTCCACTCGTAAAGGAGCCCAATCTGTGATTCAGTGAATTTGGTTATGAGCAGCTCCCACTGTAAAGGGCTACATTTTTATGCCCAAATCCACACCCCCAGCAGTTCTATTTACACTCAGTTGCTTAGATTCCTTACTATTAAAAATGCTTATAAGATATACAAAAGAATAGTCACATGACCTTATGCACATTTATTCAGCCCTACAATTGGATTCTACTCAGAAATTGCACTTTGGGTTTCTATTAGTCATTCTTATGTACACAGTATCCTAGCCCCAGTTTAGAAGTTTGCACTTTGTTGCCTCAGTTTCCTAGGATGATCGATCTAGGGCTTCAAAGACTTTGGAGATGGCCCAAACTGAAGTAAGCAAAAGTCTTTTTTCCTATCCCTTTCCGGAAATGATCTACTAAGCAGAAGAGCTTCCTTAAATGTGCCAAATAATGGCAATATGTTTAATAAGCTAGTGTTCTCTTATTTTATAAATTACATTATCAGTATCTTTTAAAGAGACAGAGAAAGAGAAAACAAACAATTTCCCATAAGTCACTAAGCATTGCTTCATTTCCCTTTGTTCAGTTTCCTCAGTATGTTTCTTTTTTCTGTGCAGAGAGGCTGCAGCTGTAACTCTTGGATAACACATCAGAAGCTTCTACTCAAAGGCCCTTTGGAGTAATTATGTGTTACAAGAGGAATGCGAAGTAACAAAAAATTCAAGTAATTCTTAAAATCCGAGAAATTGCCAACATTTCTGAAAGTGTGCCCTTGAATAATCTGGAAAGTCCAATGGCTGGAAGAGATAATGAATGTAATCATTAAACCACTTATACTACCTTGTTAAGAAGGGCTGTGTATGTGTGTCATAATAGTGATAGCATTCTTTTTTTTTTTTGTTACACCAAAGTTTTTTTGCTCTTCTCTATACCTGGCACTGGTGCCTGAGAAGGTCAGATAGCTAATGACTAAGTAATTCATTTCAGCACTAAAAAGTTTGCATATGCAAGGATAACACAAAGCTCTTACAAATTTTATCCATTTTGGAACTAAGAATAAATAAATATAGATACATTCCACAGGACATTAAAAAAATGTTAAATATTCTAAAGCAAGCAAACCGAAAAAAATAAATATCATTCATAGAAAATGGGCTAAGAAATATTTTTACGTTAACATTTACAGAGCAGATTAACTTTGTGGATTGACTTTGGAAATTAATACAAAGTTGGTGTAACTGGATACCTTTGGTGATATTTTTTAATTGATTAGAGCAAAAAGACAAATTAAAACAAAAATCATGGTGCCCTCATTTTGAACAAAGTCTATTCTCTGACCATAGACCAAACTGCCAGTTCTTAATACTTATTGATAAAAAGAACAAGGCCCATAATATGGACATAATTTAGCTAATACACCCAGACACTTGTTAAGTTCATTTTATGAGCTTGACACTCTACTCAACAGTAAGAATAATATGATTAAAGACAGTCCTTAACCTTAAGAAGCTGGTGAATCTTGGAGACAAGATAAATAAACAGAGAATTAGAGTGCAATACGGTAAGCATTATATGGCTAAACACAGAGTCCATCATAACCACTGTGAAAGGAAAATAAACCTCAGAATCCCAAAATCATTAAGCCAAAGGAAAAAGTGAAGCCGAGAACTGGGTCACACAAATATGCCTCCCATTTTGTTCCTAAATAAGATAGCTATATATAGTTTAAAAAAATTTTTTTTAAAGAAAACAAACAAAAAAAAAGCCACAGACCTATCTCACTATTTGCCTACAAAAAAAATTCCCTGAGGTCCCCAAGAACTTTACCTTAAAACAGCTCTGTTAAATTTTACCCTGACAATGTAAATTGATAGCCTATCTTCACAAGTATTAGACAAAGGACAGAACTCAAAGTCATTCTTCTGTTCACCTGAGACAAATATATCTGATTGTTTCCTCTGCCCTATGTTTATTTCCTCTTACATAAAAACGCAGATTCACTGAGTTAGGAGAATGCATAAGTAACTATTCCTCTACCCGCCTCAAATATGAATGGCTAATCAAAGACTCAAAAGAATGCAACCACTTGCCTCTTATCTACCTACATCCTTTTAAAAATGTAATCCTCTTTCCCTAATACCTGCCCTATTTCCTTAAATATAGAGGTCACCAGACTGCCTCTGAAAAAAGAATGGACCACAATTTTTCCTGTGAATCTGTGTTCTTTCCCATACACATCCTTAACCTTGGCAAATAAACCTCCTAAAATGACTCACTTCAGTCATTTTTTAAATTTATACCACTAAAATAGGACCTCTTTCCTTAAAAAATACCCATAATTCTTTCAATTGCACTTGAAGTTGCTTATAACATCACAGTCACAACATAAAGCCTTTTACATATTCACTTTTAACATATTGGCAAATCCTATCCCTTTACCCTTTCCCTTTCCTTCCTCCTTTATGTGTTAATTCCTAAACATCTCAAATGTCCTTGAGATCCTCTGAGGAGCCTTTCCTTATTCTGAAGTCTAGAGCAAGATCTCATGTGTTACCAAATCACCCTGCAGTTCACCTCTCGGGGTCCATCCATCCTGTACTGTAGTGGTCTGCTTATCTGTCCATTCCCCAAACTACAAGGTCTTTTAAGAAAATGTAAGCATTTAAAAAGCAAGTGTTACCACTGGTGTCTGTGGTTACACTGCCTAGTGTAATTTTCTTAACAAATATTCATTAAATAAATTAACTTACAAATAAATATGAGAATTAACTGATATAAGCAAAACACTTTAAAAGAATTTGACAGTCATTTTATAGCTAAGTATAATAGGGTGCAGTGATTTAAGAACTTAAGTCACAGCCAAAAAAAGAAAGGTTTTTTGAAAATCAGCTTTCGTTAAAGGTATACCAGAAACGTGGTGATCCATGCTTTTATCAGTATTTCATCAGCATAGGCTTAAGTTAGAAAACGTGTGTTCCACCCTTTTACATTTAAAATGTATTAGTAGTGGATCGTAAGAAGCTATTTAATTCAACTGAACTTTTTTTTTTTCTGTGTGAAGTTTCAATGTCTAGATCATAAACTATTAAAACAATGAAATGAGATAACAAATGCAAAACATATAGCTCTGTTGCTGGTACAGAGTACATCCTGAATTCAGGCTAATCTACCCTTCTTCATTTTCATTCATGGTAAAAACCGATCAGCATTAAAGGAGTCTTCGAAAGTCACCTAGCCAATGGGAATTACTAGATTCAATCCAGCTGTGTTGGGCTGGTTCATTCATTGCCACATCCAGTTTCATCATTTGAGGGAGTAATGTCTCTTTTCACTAATGGCCCTGACAGTATTTTTGCTGCCACCTTGTGGCTGGTGACAGTTGATGCAGGGATCATGCTTAAGAGACTGAAAAAAAAAAGTTTTTAGAAATTGTAGCATACATAGTCTTGCTTACCATGTTCTAAAAGATGTGTTAAGTCTTTGACATTTACTATCTTATTTAATTAAAAAAAGAAAGAACGCTAAGTTGATGCTTCTATCTTCATTTTGTAGGCAGCCACCAGATCACGGAGGTTAGGAGGCGACAGTACCTTGCCTATGTCTATGCAACTAGTAAGTAATAGAGTTGTACAATATTTGAACTCAGAGCAGTCCCATTTCAGGGCCTAAATGCCAAACCATAATGTTTTCCTTTCTTTCTAAGGGTGTTCCACTAAAGATTGAAATCTGAATTATTAACAAAAAATACTTAAACCAACTGTACAACTTTGAAAGCACCCAAATAAAAAATGCCGATTCCTTACCTTTCACTTATTTGGGTATTTTCTCTCAATGCATATGTCATTTTTCCAAAAGTAGTTTGTCCTTTGATATCTCAGCTTTGTGTCACAGAAATATTTACATTCCCACAACCCACTGAATATTTATAAAGGAGACATCAAATTAATGTGTTAACAATTTTAATTTATACTTCTGTAGGCAACCGACTGATCTCTGTCTCGTTCTTACATCCACTTAAGAGTCAAAGGTAATCCTTATTTATAATTCATGTTTGATCTTAATTTAATCTCAATTCTCCCAGGACCATCTTTTAGCTTTACTTTGTAAGCTTCCCCCCCTCCTCATCACATCACCTCACCCCTCCCTACTCCATACTTCTACCTGCACATTTTGCTACAAGGTAGTAGGGTCAGAGTGGAAGCATATATGGACTCTGGACTCAAAATCATCAAATTCTGGCTTAGCCATGTACTATCAATCACATACTATTGATGAAATGCCAATATATTTAATCAATTTCCCTTAGCCTCAGTTTCCTCATCTCTAAATTGAACATAAAAACACCAGGCTAAAACTTGCCCCTTATTAAGTGGCCAATAGATAGTTGCTGATAGTTGCTCTCCCTTCCTCTAGCACAGAAACACATATTAGATTCAAATACAGTCACACACAATCCATCTATTTGTACAATTCACAATCACAGTCCCAGAATTAATCTCTTCCTCTCTGGGAATATTCCTGATATTCCACTTTTTGAAAATCTATTAAAAAATAAAACTGGTTCTAAAGTTAAGATATTCCTCTTTAGTGATGAATAGTGCATCTTTAAAATTTATCTTAAGTAAAAGAAGAAATACTTCTAAAGCTATCCAAGAAAACCCACCACAATTTAATCTTCTCCAGGCCTGTATAATCTGAAACAGACAATGGAACAATTCTTGGAAATACAGATTAACTTAACGACCTCCGAAGGAAGTGGCAGTGGCACACTCCATCTGTTAGGTGGTGAACAGAAGTCCTTTTTATCACAATAAGAAGAATGTGGTATTTACACACACACACACACACACACACACACACACACATTATTTCATTCAAATAATGCAACATAAATCAAAATTGTCAGTAGACTGTCCTAGCAAAGAATTAGCACTGGTGAATAAATTCAAATAAAGGTACAGCGTAATGCAGCAAATATCAATTACATGGATAAAAAATGATGAGAGGTAACATCTGCCCATCTACTTTATAGAGCAGCTAATATAAGTATGTGGTCTGGAGTAAGATTACCCGCATTTAAGAACCACATCCTTATCTTAATAGGTACGTGATGAGCAATATTTTATTTCTCCATGCCTTAGTGTTTTCATTGCTATACAGAAATAATATTTACTAGCCAGGTGCGGTGGCTCATGCCTGTAATCCCAGCACTTTGGGAGACCCAGGAGGGAGGATCACCTGAGGTAAGGAGTTCAAGACCAGCCTGACCAACATGGAGAAACTCTGTCTCTACTAAAAATACAAAATTAGCTAGGTGTGGTGGCGCATGCCTGTAATCCAAGCTACTCCAGAGGCTGAGGGAGGAGAATCACTTGAACCCAGGAGACGGAGGTTGCAGTGAGCCGAGATTGCGCCATTGCACTCCTGCCTGGGCAACAAGTCCAAAACTCCCTCTAAAAAAAAAAAAAAAAAAAGACAAAAACAAACAAAAAAAAACCCAAAACAAAACAAAACCAGAACAAAACAAAAACAGTGCACACGGTCTTGCACTTAATAAGAATTCACTAAATGTTAGTTCTTATGCTTATTAAGACAAATGAGATTGATAGCCTTGCTTTAGAGAAGGCATAGTTTTATTTACTTAATAAAACATTGACTCTCAAGAAAGAAAATAAATGACAATTCTTCTTAGTGTGATATACACTAGTCATTTAATCTATCAGATTATTCAAAAAGTTGAAGAGGTCAAATTTGCATAGAAGGCTGTCTAAAATATTATTGAACATGATGATGAGAAATACATATTCAAATCTTGACCTGACTAAATCCTCTTTGAGATTCATTTATTCCTTTGCCACCTGCTTGCTCCACAGAGATGTCTCGTACAAACTGGCACAGGCTGCTCTGTGGCTGTCATTCACATACACACACTATCCTCAGCAATGACTGAGAAGTAACTTGTGAATGACAAGCAACCTCAGGGACCATAACTCAGATCTGAAATAAACAAATTAATATCTCCAGCCTATTACAGGCTCTTTAAATTGCATATTTGGATTCTATGAACACAGCAGGGTAAAGATACAGCACCCCAGATCCACCTGATAGCATCGGGGCTTTGGCCCACATGTGGCTCACTGGTGATTATGTATGTGAATGAATGGCTTAGAGGGGAAATCCTGGACTTTGAAACATTATTTCACAGTTTATAGCTTGCTCAATGGGAAAAATATTAAATTGCACATTTTAAGGGCATATATCAAGTATTAGTTTCACTCTCTTCCAAGACTTAAATTAATTACCAAAACTATGAATGAACTGAACATTAGGGAATAACCTGCTTAGTATTTTAAACAGAACATGCTGCAGAGTCAAATTCCAAATCCAGATTTGCTTGCACAACTCTAATGCTTAGCAAAGATAAAATTCCTTAATGTCTGTTTACTGTAAAATAAAATCCAGTTAGTAATAAAGGAAAAATAATATGAATAGAGAGTCAAATTCTTGGAGTCCAAGTATATTTTATCTCAAATAGCAAATGGATATATTCTTTTTGCATTGTACTGAGATTGATATTATGACAAAATAGTCAATACTTGGCTGTTAAAAAATTTTCAGCCTTTATATTGTTTTATTAAGCATGAAAAAATAAGCACAATGCTTCCCCCCTTTAAGAGTATGCATTTAAAAATAAATTATATACACATTAACTCTGGTAATTATTTTTGTTGATTTTAAGGCATGGGGAGAAAAATTGCCAAAAATGATCATTGCTATTTACTAGGGTCATGTTTACTTACATCATGACCTAGGAGTCCCTACCACTACTGTCAGACTCACTCAATCCTAGTGCCTTTTAAAACAATGTCTGGCATAAAAGATACTTAGTCTTTTGAACCATGTGTATAGTCTAAGGGAGATTCTTCTGGTATTCTCATAAACTCTCCAACCAGACTTTGCCTAAAGCATTCACAGTATGATTTTAACAGCAACAGATTCAGGCATTTCTCAGATAGCATTCCACTATGTCATCCACCACCTGCCTACCCTGACGTCACAAAATAGGCCTCTCTGAAGGAATTTGAGGTTCTAGAGTCCTGGGTGTTTGGTTTCTTCATTTCACTAGTAGAAGAGTTTCTTTCTTTTATCATTGAGTTAATTATCTTGGTAGTAAATGACCACAGTTCTTTCCAGACAAGACAAAAAGGGGTAAGCTAAGGAGAGTACTAAGAGGGATGCTGCATGACAAAGTATCAGAGAAGACTTTGTGGAAAACATTGGAACAACCAAGTGCCAGGTTAGGAAAGGTGGGCATAGAAGTGAAATAACATACTTGGGCTCCAGGGACACACCACCACTCAGGTGTCACCAAGATTCTGTCTGTATCCATTCCTGATTGACCCTTCTCCCATACGGATTTTCTTGTGCCTTATTTCATCTGCTGTATTACCTCCTTGTCTGGATTTGTGTAGATGAAAAGAAATGAAATTTCCTAAAATTACTTCACCAAAGTGATTTTATAGGACTTCTAGTCAGATTACTTCTAGAATAGATCAAATTTTAATTTACAAAAATAGTAAGCAATATAAGTCCTGGTTTTTATCTATTTTTAAAAAGAAGTAGGGTTTGGATTTGTATGCTGTCTCAATCTCTGCTCATTTTCTCTGTGTGAAAGAAGATCACTTCTTAAAATTTCCTTAGTTTCTCCTATTCATGTTAGAGTTAAGATGTACAAGAAAATATAGAAAAGGGAATGAATGATTCATGGATAAAGGGATTAAAAATAATGGGAGCAAAAATGATTAAACAATGAGGGTGTCACAAATGATGTTGAGAATGCCAACTGAAGGAACACCATATTAAAAATACTACCACATAGCTTTATTTTATTTAGATTCTGGTTACAAAATGACACCAAAAGCTTTTATCTTTGAGAATTGTTCGTACCACAAATAAATCAAAACAGCTAATTGACTAATGACACAATTCAAGGGAGGGGGGACCATTCAAGTCATACAAGAAGCATCATGAAGACTGGATTCAGGCAGTGGAGAAATATTGAAGGGTCTTACACCAGAGAATGACATTATTTTAAAATCCTCACTAAGATCTTTTTTGAAAAATAAATCAGAAAGAGAAAGACTGAATTCTTCAAAACCAGTCAGAAGACTGTAGCAGAAATGTATATAGCATTCATAATGGATGACAGGGGTGGCAGTGGGTTTGAAGAAATGTGACTGGATTTGAGCTAGGTTTACAGAAAAAAAAAAATGAACAGTATTTAGCAATTGCAGAGTCAAAGCAATAGTTAAAGATGACACCCAATTCTGACTATGAAACAAAGAGAATAAAATCATTGGAACAGAGACAAAAGAGTAAGAGTACCAGCAGAGATTCTTAGGAAAATAAAATTAATTGGGTTTGAATGTGTTGAGTTTGCATCAACTTAGAAAGATTCAGGTGACGATGTCAACTAAGTTATTGAATATATAAATCTGGAGGTCAAGGAAAGGTATCTGCTTTGAGGAAAAGATACAAGTTTAGGAGTCATTAGCAAATACATGGATCTGAAGATCATGGCAGAAGACGAGATTGCCTGGGATTGGTAAAGACTAACATAAAGGAGCTAGGCCAATATCTGTGCATACGCCTTCTGACTTGCATGCAGTCTTTAAGTTTACTAAGGTTTGGCTCTGCCCCCAACACTGCCCAAGACATAGCAAAGTATGCAAGCATCATTTTATTCAATTTCATTGCTAAGCTATCATCTCTGTAACTCATGAATACTATTTATATAATCTAAAACAATTCCCCCATATAGTTGTTTTTAAAATGAACAGTAGAAACTATTCCCATATCTGTTTTCCACAGTTTACAAAAATACAAGAGTTCACGTAAGTCATTTACAAGAAAGATGAAAATGGGGTAAAAATTTAAAAAGTGAGTGTTTCTGCATAATCTTTCCATTTTTGTGAAGATTGAAGTGTTCTATCCTGCTGGTATATTTTAGGGGAAAAAATCCCATCATAATTTCAGAGTACATAATGGGCCCATTCTTTTTCTCAGACATGTCAAATAAGATTGCAGCAATTTCTCTGTCTAGTTAGACAATATATTGTTTGGCAGCAAAATTTTGTATGTTAATTTAAGGCATTTCCGCATACATTTTCCAGGGTTTAGTCAGAAAAAAATTCTTTATATATGAAAAAATAAAAAGATCTTAGCCATGCCATTAATCCAATTATACTTGATAGCTCAGGTACAGAATCACTGTGTGTAAAAAACTCTTAATAATTTCAAAGAATCTGTGGCAAATATAAAAATGATAAATGTGAAAAATGTTTCCCAGCTTCTACTAAACTATGTACTTTTTAATGTATTTTGTGCTACCTATTTTTTAACTAAAAAGTTGTATGCCAATAGTTAATTTCTGAGAAAACTTTTAAAGACTATATTAAATCTTACAATAAAATATTTATTGGTCAATTTGGTACACTTAGGTTGAACTAAAAGCATGATGAAGTAATGGGATACATGATCATATGTTGGTAATCAAGACAACTGCAATATTAGTATAAAACTCTAAAATAAAACTATTTTAAGACTGAAATAAAAAGCGTACCACCGGGAAATATTCTTCACATTTTGTAAGATTTCATTTGCTGATAAAGTCATAAAAATGTGTTACTAGATTTTTTTTTTACCATTTAGAGTTCCTCTTCTAAAAAGTTAATTTTGTAGCTTTTTATGACACATGAAATTAATACTTTTTCCATTAAGTTAAATATAATAACTTACTCTAAAAGAAGAAAATAAGAATGAGGTAAGTTAAGCCCAATATGGGTATAATTTAATTCATGTTTGTGAAGCTTCAGTATTTCTTTTATAGTTCTGGAAATATTCAACATTTATTCAACTAACTAAAGTGCAGAACATTTTGCTCTCCTTTAGTTAGTATGTACAATTAAAATTAAACTAGTTTATGGGATAATGAGCAACAGCATCAATTTTTGCTCTGAGATGTATCTTCAGATGGGAATATAGGAAATATACTATTGAAGTATGTATTCATTTATTTTAATTCAAAGTGGCATATGTGTCAGAGGTATAATACATAAAATACAATAATAATGGCATGCTTATATAATTTTTATCATTTCATAATTTAATATATGTAGACTATTCATTTTCCAATTAATGACATTACACAAATATCAATCACAACTTCCAAACATTCTAACAAAGAAGCAGTATAATGTTTTAGAATTGTATTTAAGTAAATATGGCTGAAAATTTTAATTTAGTTTGTAAATAAGCAATGCAGACATCAATGTAATATTTATGCATAGTTTCCCCCTTTTTTAAAATCTTGTTGCATTTTCAAATGTCTATGTGAATTTCAACAATTTAATATGTGCCTCAATTTTCTCTTCTGTATAGTATTTATCCCACAGATATTAAATGAATTTAATCAGGTAATAATATAAACCACAAAGAAAAGTGCTTGATACATGGTAAGCAGTCAGCAAATAACAACTTTTATTACCTGTAATATAATCATCATCTCCTTTCATTCATTTTATCCCTATTCTTATTAGTGTCCTAATCATTCTCTTATTCAGGAATGGCATTACAGAACTCTTAGAGAAATAATTCCAACTATCTGTTTTATTGCACACACATAGAATCTGGCATAGAGTAGGTGATCCCTTCAAAAAGACTGTCATTAAATGAAAAAATAAAAGAAGCTAATATTTACTTGATAATTTTATTTGCGTCAGCTTACACCATGTACTGATAACTATGCTAGGTATGTACATAAATTCTCATGTATTTCTGATGAAATCTCATGGAATGTCATTATATTCACATTGCAGCTGAAAAACAGTTAAGATGAAGGAGTTTATGAAACTTCCCACTGGTCATAGTTAAATGATAGTGCATGTATGGTTGAAACTCAGGTCTAGTTGGTTCAAAATTTTATTTTCCCATTATATTACATTATCTCTCCACAGATCTCATTAACATCTCAAAAACTCTATCTTAATATATTCTTACAGATTTCTTTCCAGAGAGAAACTTTACAGGCAAGGAAAGAGGCCATACATAAAAATTACCATGTGACAAAAACATCCACATAAATTAAGGTTTCTCTTATTGAGAGGACTTGAGAGTAGAAGATAAACATTACCCTGATCTTACTTCTCTGTTCCTCTCAACACTATATTCCAAACAATACCTTATCTCCCTTTTCTCTATGTTTTAAAAATAATGATCTATTTTTTTGTATTCTGTTTTTTTCTTCAAGTCTTAGCCTCTAAGTTTTAAGGAAAATGATTTAAAAAAATCTGACGTCAAGCTTCTATGCAAACTAATACAATCTCAAAGTTTCTCAAGCCATCCTACTGTGAGATAAAATTAGGAAAATGTTCAAATGTACTATAGGACTTACTTAGATCAGTGACAGCATCTTTTGTATTTTCACATTTATTAGTTAAATGGTATGTGACTGTCATACAGATCCAATAAATATCTCTTGAAAGACTGAATTAATTGGAATTAATATTCAAAATTATGATGTGGAGGATGTGTAAGTTTATTTGTAAAAGGTCAAATAATGTTCAATATGCTGCACTTAGTAAAAATAGATAATTAAATAATGAAAGCATAATATTCAGTAATGACTTGAAAGTGATCCCCAAGTTAACCTTTTCACTTCACTTTAACAAGAAAATGTGGTTAAGTAACTGATTAGTTAGGCATTAGAGTTGAGTAAAATTTGCACTGTAATTGCTTTATTTATTTATTTATTTATTTTTCAGACAGAGTCTCACTCTGTGGCCCAAGCTGGAGTCCAATGGCATGATCTCAGCTCAGTGCAACCTCTGCCTCCCGAGTTCAAGTAATTCTCCTGCCTCAGCCTACCAGTAGCTGGGACTACAGGTACCTGCCACCACACTCAGCTAATTTTTTGTATTTTTAGTAGAGATGGTGTTTCACTGTGTTAGCCAGGATGGTCTCAATCTCCTCATCTGGTGATCTGCTCGCCTTGGCCTCCCAAAGTGCAGGGATTACAGGTATGAGCCACCCCGCCCAGTTATGCTTTATTTTTATATTTTAACTCTCTCTGCCAAGATTAGAGTAGCACTGAGGCAGCAATGAAGACAGCAATATTGAGCCTCTTCCGGAATACTCATGAAGTCACTGCAGCAACTGTGATAGGTCCCCTGTAAATTCTGTAAGATGAGGAAAGGGGTGATCAGGTGATCCTTGTTCTGAATCCATTCTACAGCAACTGTGCTTCCTTAAGTGGAAGTATCTTAGAGAAGAGACTACGTTATTAAAGTTGATCCCTAAACATTGAGTTGGAGCATCTACTCCTCACAAAGTTGAAAATCCACATATAACTTTTGATGCCCCCAAAACTTAACTACTAATAGCCTACTGTTGACCACAAGCCTTCCTGATCATAAACAGTTAACACATATTTTGTACGTTATATGTATTAAATACCGTATTCCTACAAAAAGAACGCTAGATAAGAAAAATAAAATGCAATTAATAAAATGATAAGGAAGAAAAAATATATTTACTCCTCTTTAAGTGGAAGTGGATCATCATGAAAGTCTTCATCCTCATTGTCTTCACATTGATTAGGCTGAGGAAAAGGAGGAATAGATGGAGTTGATCTTGTGGTCTTAGAGGTGGCAGAGGTGAAAGAAAATCCATGCAAAAGTGGACCAAGTAGTTCCAACTTCCATTGTTCAAGGGTCATTTGTATTGTATATTCTTTCATAAAATATTTATTGACCACCTACTATGTGCTAGACATTGTTCTAAGTGAGTGGAATAGATGAGTGATCAAGAAAAATGAACTTGCCATTTGGCAGCTTACATTCTGACATGAAGAGACCATAACCTAACAACCAACCAAATTACAAACTACATTAAAAGACAATACATGCTATGGGAAAAAAGAAAAACTAGAAAAAGGCAAGGGGACTGTGAGTACTTGGGTAGGGATGGATGAAGGCTGCTGTATTAAATAGATTGTCTAAGACCTCACTAAGAAAGTGTTATCAAAACAAAGAGTGTCTTTCACATGAGGAAGTTAGTTTTGTAAATATATGAGGGAAATACATTCTTGGTTGGGGAAAGCCTGCCGTAAAGTTATTGTTAAGTGTTAGGAAAGCTAGCCAGCCAGGGTTGCTGCACAATGAATAAACATGGCAATTTAGGAGATGAGGTCAGGATGACAATGGGCAGCCAGCTCTTGTAGGCAACTGCAAATCCCCGTCTTTTACTTTGAGTAAAATGGAGGACCAATGGAACTTTTTGAGGAGTCACATGATCTGTATGACCTATGTGTTTAAAGATGACCATGGCTACTATGTGAAGGATAGATTGTGGAGATACATGTATAGGAGCAGATAGCCTGGTTGAGAGAAGATGGTGACCTAGGCCAGGTAATAGCCCAGGTGAGAGAAATGAGGACTTCGGCCTGGGTAAGACCCCAGTTGAGAAAAGGTGATGATGTAGGTCTGGGTAGCAAATGTTATTTGTTCTAATTTTTTAAAATTTGGGGGAAATACACGTAAAATATTAATATCTTTACCATTTTTAAGTATGCAGTTCAGTGGTGTTAAACACATTCACAATGTTGTACAATCATCACTACCACCCATCTTAATAACTCTTTTTATCCTTGAAATTGAAACTCTGTATCCACTGAACAGTAACTCTCCATTCCTCCCTCTGTCAAGGCCCTGGCAACTATCATTCTGTGTTCCATCTTTATGATTTTGACTACTTAAATGCATCATAGATAAGTGTAATCACACATTATTTCTCCTTTTATGAATGGCATAATGTCCTCTTGGTTCATCCATGCTGCGGCACCTGCCAGTATTTCCTTCTTTTCACTTTCGATCTACTTGTGTCTTTGGATATAATGTGAGTCTCCTATAAATAGCATACATTTGAATCATTTTTAAATATCTGTTTTGTCAATCACTTTTGATTGGAGAGTTTACACTGTTTTACATTTAAGGTAATTACAATTTAGCTCTGCATATTCACAATTCCACATCTATTCAATTGGTAAACCATGAATTTAAAAGAATTGAAAAAAATAAAAGGTATCAATATGATAAAACAATACAAATAAAAAACCAATACTGTATAACAACAATTTACATGGTATTAAATATTACAGGTGATGTACATGGTATTATTTATTATGAGTAACCTAGAGATCATTTAAAGTATATGTGAGAATTGCATAGGTTGTATGCAAATACTAGGCCATTTTAAATAAGGAACTTGAGCATCTGAGAATTTGAGTATTTGCAGGGGATCCCAGAACAAATCCTCTGAAGATTTCAATAAAAACCTGTACTGATAAGGAGAAACTTATTTCTGTCATTTGCTACTTGTCTTCTACATGATTTATATCTGTTTTGTCTCTTATTTCTTGCATTATTGCCTTAATTTACATTTACTTCATTTTTTTGTAATGAAATATTTAAATTCCTCTCACATTTCCTTTTGTAGATATTCGACAGCTATTTTGTTTGTGACTACTGTGGGCATTATATTTGATATCCCAAAATTATAACACTCTAATTTGAATTTATAGCAACTTAAACTCTCACCTTTACGGCTTTATAACTGTTTCCATTGTTGATGTCACAAAATACATCTTTATGTATTACATGTCCAAAAACATAAACCAATAATTCTTTAAGTACATTAATCTCTTCAATTATATAGTAAAAAAAAAGTGAAGTTACAATTTTACCAGCTTTTAGACCATTTAAAAAATGTTATTAGTCTCTTAAACCTGTTGGAAGTAAAAAATGGAGCTACAAACCATTTTTAAGATAATACTAACTTTTATAATTGTCATTTATTTACCTTTATTAAGATCTTTATATCTTCATATGGCTTCAAGTTACTGTCTAGTGCCTTTTAATTTCACCCTAAAGGACGCCCTGAAGCATTCTCGCAGGAAAGGTCTGGTGGCAATCTTGTAGGGAAGGTCTGGTGGCAATGAACTCTCTGAGCTTTTGTGTGACAGGGAATGTCTCAATTTATTTCTCACTTTCAAAGAACAGTTTTGCTAGATATAAGATTCTTGATTGACAGTATTTTTGTTTTAGCACTTGAGATATATTTTTCCACTGCCTTCTGGTCTCTGTAATTTCTGATAAGAAATCTGCTGATAGTCTTATTAAGTATACCTGTGTGTAACAAGTTGCTTCTCTCTTGCTGCTTTCAAGATTCTTTCTGCCAGGGGATAATGCTGGGAGATGGATAGCTACTACTGTGTTAACAGTTGAAATGGACCAAAATTAATAGCAATTTACTTCTCATGGCTTTCCCTAGAATTTGCAATACTTCAATAGACTTCAGTAGTTATGGAATAGTTACATCAGACAGATTCTGCAATTGCAATTGTTGTCTAGGTAGGAAGACAGATTTCTGCTGCTTCCTACTTCATCATCTTCCCACAGTCCCTTCATAAATTCATGGTATATTTTAAACATAAAACTACTAAGTTTGCCATGCAGGTTGGACAGAATGTGCGGGAGAGAGGAGTGAAGGGGGTGTCCAAAGTTTTTGACGTGACCAAGTAAAAGGATAAGGTGTTGTCACCAGCTGAGACAGTATAGATGACAGAGTAGAAATGGGGTGAGAAGAATACTGGTTGAATCTGAAATGTCTAGATGTCCATATAGTGATGTCAAGTGGACAGCTTCAAGTAAGTCTTGGAGAGACTTATGCATTATGTAAGGGCATGGCACCTGTGACATCACAAAGGGAGTGTGGGTGTAGATAGAGAAGAGCACCATCAATAATCCCTAGGGAACTTGAGTATTATTAAGTTGTGTGGAAGAGTAGAAACTAGCAAACTAGGCTGAAAAATACAAGCAGTTTTGCAACAGGAGATAAAAAATAGTCTTGTCCTGGAAGCCAATGAAGACAATGTATCAATAATACAGACTTTAATTCCTATGATTTCTTTATTGCTGCAGAGGCAAAAATCAGCACCAGTGGAAACTTACAGGAATAAGAATCATATTTCAATAAGGAAATGAAAAAACTGAACAATGATGTCTACTCAATATTAGATCCAACTAGCTTATGAGGCACTGAATTTTCTTTTTAATCCTAGTAATATTCATATACAGACTGATGAGTAGCACAAATACTGTAGAAATGCTTCCTAAATTGGGTAGAAGATTCAGCCATATGACCTATGGGACACACTCCCAACTAATGAGTAGATTATTTCTGCCTCACTAACAACAGAGGAAAAATACATCTGCTTTTCCATCTATGGGCCTTTGAAATCTTGGCAGTCTGTGCCCAGTATTATCTCAATGCCTCCTAAGATAAAAGAAAGTGAATAATACAATAGCTTAATGCAAAGAGTCTTTGGTGCAGACAGACGTAGGAAATGTTAATGCTACATTAATATATTGTGGGGCTTTAGGAAAGTGACTTACATATTTTTAAACCTTACTCTCTTCTTTAGAACACTCACAATATACTTGAGAAAAGAAAATAGCAGTTCATTCTGCTTTTCTCAGTGTCTGATATATACAGGGTACTCATAAAAACTATAATTCTCTTAAGTGTGAGGTCCCAGGTTTAAGGACTATTTTACAATGTTTTAAAGTTAGTCATTCCTCTAAGCTTGAGTTTTAGACTATGCTCTTAATTTAAGCACCATAACTATTCATAAACCAGAAATAAAACGTGTATTGTTTTTCCATAAAGGCAATATTTGAATCTGGTTTTTATATTTATAATAGATTTTGATGGGTTTTGGAGTCATGTTTGGGGTTAAGTTTTCTACTGCATGTTTTAAGATACAATTTCCTTAAATTATAACAATGAACTATACAATGTAATGAGGTAAAGGCAACAGACTGCAAACTTACTAATGATGTTATTTTAGCAAGTCAGTTCCTATGAGAGTTTCCTTATATATAAAACGGGCAGGGTAGTACTATTAGGATTTTGTGACAATCAAATGAGTCAGTATATGTAAAAACTATAGGATATTTGGCATATAGAAAATACATAATAATTCTTAGTTTTAATTATTTGTTCCTCCATTATAGGAAAAAAGCTTCTATATAGAACTAATCTTTTGTTTCATTAACTGCTTTACATTAGCCCAAACTATTTTCAAAATGTCTTTATTATTAGAAAAATAAAATATAATAACAATCAAATAGCACAAAAGTGCTATCTGTCTTACATTTATTTATATGTAAATGTATGCATGTATATATACATGCATGTATACCTCTTATACTCAAGAAGAACAAACTCATTTGTTTCACTTAATAATACGTATTTTTGCAAACACAGAATTCTAACATAAATTGCTAGATATGCAACTGCTTTCAAAAGTCTGTGTCTTCATGATATTAATTAATTTTGCAAAATTGCTCTCTAAAATACTTGAGTCTGTACTCTTCAACCAAGATATTATAGAGTGAAATTTTCCACATGCCCTAAAATGATTAATGATTATAATCAAAACGTATTTGTCAGTCTGATAACGAACAGAAGTGTCTCAAATTAATCTTAACTTGTATTTTTCTAAGAAGTAAGTTTCACATTTTTTTGAAATTTTCCTTGAGCGATATATGTGTGATAGAAACATTAGCTGCTTCTTCAATTAGAAATATGAATTTCTCTATATACAAAGGCATGGTTTTTCTGTCATGTGTTTCAAATATTCAAATGAATTCAGAATCTTCTTTTTGATTTTACTAATTATCAATATAACTTTGCTTGTAGAGAAGTTTTAAATTTATGTTGTAAAAGAATTTATTCATTTACTTTTGGCATCAGTAATTTGCATCTTTTTTAGAAATGCTTTCCCCTAGTTAAACTCGATGAAATAAAATTGCCCATAACTCTTTCTAGTATGTACGTTCATTTATTTATTTATTTATTTATTGGCACTTAATTTTAGTTAGACACAGTTAGAATTTATTTTGATGTATAAGATAAGATAAGGATCTGGTCTTCCTTTTCTTTTGTCTCAAATTGTCTTACTGGTTATCTCTCTAACATTTATTCAATAAATTATCCACATTGTTGTTAATATCTACTAATTACATATGTCCACGTTTATTTCATAAGAAATAGAAAATTGGTTTTATTAAATGCCTTTTTTGATCTAATAAAATTAGTGAATTTGCTTAAATATGTTTAAAAACTAAATCAATCTTGCATTCCTGAAATGAACTATGTTTGAGTATAATTTTCTATGCTGATGGATGTGTGCTACTAAAAGACATTTGCTAATATTTTTGTAATGTTTCTTCTTATTATAAAATAGACATAGCATAAAATTTACCATTTTAACTATTTTAAATATGTATCATTGTCATTATTATTTTTAGAGACAAGGTCTATGTTACCTAGGTTGGACTTGAACTTCTGGGTTCAAGTGATTCTCCTATCTTGGCCTACCCAGTACCTGGGAAGTAGCTGCACGCCACTATACACAGCCCATTGTAACTAATTTTAAGTGCACGAATATGTGGCATTAAGTACATTTACACTGTTGTGCAACTATCTATTTCTAGAACTTTTTCATCATTCCAAACAAAACTTTAATTCCTTCCACCCCACAGTGCCCGGCAACCTCTATTATACTTTCTGTCTCTATAAATTTGCCTGTTCTAGGAACCTCATAAAAGTGGAGTCAAATATTTGTTCTTTTTGACTGGTTTATTTTATTTAGCATAACATTTCAATGTTCATTTATATTGTAGAATATAACAGAATTTCATTACGTTTTAAGGCTGAATGCTATTCCATTCTGTGTGAATGTCACATTTTATTTATCTACTAATTTGTTGAGGATATTTGGGCTCTTCCTATCTTTTGGCTATTGTGACTAATACTTCTATGAACACTAGTGCTCCACACTTGGTAATATTTTACGCTTTTCCAATTGGTATTCACAAGTGAGGTTATTCTACAGTTTTATTTTTGTGACATCCTTGTGAAACCCATATACTTTTAAGAAAGTTCTTTACAAAATGGTATAAATCAAAAATCATATATTACACAAATTTTTCATAATTATTTACATTAAAAATGAAAATAAAAGTTACTCATAATTTTCTACATGGATTTAAACGTATTTAAACAAGCTGGTTGATATCAGGTCCTAACTTCAGAAAAGTATTAATAATTCCTTGATAATGCAAAGTCTCTTGATTTTAATGGTGATATTTCTTTTCTGATCTCTTAAACATCTGTCTATATAAAAAGTCACTCCTACTGAAACAACAAAGGAAATAGCAGACGATTCATCTGTGCTCTAATGAGAGTAGAGAAGCTTACTGAAGGCTCAGTGAGTTAAACAAACAAATGAACAAACAAGCAAATGAAGAATGGCAGGATTGTAGAGAAGGACATGAGATGAAAGATATTTTGGCTGTCATGGGGCCCTAAAGTAAGAATACGGGTTTGGACACTTTTCAAAAAGTACCTGCATTTTAATGGTCCTTTTGAAGCATTTTTCAGTTTTCCAGCTGAGGGTAAATGTGAAAACAAGAAGCAACCTTCCCAAACGAGGTAGAAAATATTAGCATGAGGTGTGAGAAGGAAAGGGGCAAGGGCTTTGTGACAGAATGGAAACAGCTAGCTAAAACAAGCTGAATATTCACTGGACCTAGATAAGAAGGAGAGACTGGCATGATTTCCGGAAGATCAAGGACATATTTGCAAAGTGTCATAAAACATGACGTGAGTGGAAGCACAACTAATTCAACTAATTCAGAATTAGAAATGCATGAGTCAATGTGGGATGGAAACAAAAAAAATTAAAAATATAAAATGGAAAAATAATATCTGAAGTACATGTGATAGGCATTAATTAAAAGGAAGGGTAATCAGAAAAGACAAATTCTAGACATAATACCACTGAAAATTTTTAAATTTTTCTAGAAAACAGGATTATTTCACATGCCATTCTATTGGAGAGAATACGGTCTACAACACTTTGAATTTTTTTTTCCCTCACAAAAATGTGAATCAGTGTCACATCATTTTCTCAATTAAAATTTAAATTCACAAATGAGGAGTTGGGAAACGGATATGAATGAAACTGAAATCACAAAGCCCATCAAATCCATTCTTCCATTTACTTTAGAGAAACAAAAAGCAATGCTGTGCAGTGGTCTGTGGTAAAAATAAAACAGGTTTAAGCTGTAAGCTACAGAGTGGCTTCTGGAAAACCATATTGCTTACAAAAATAGAGACATATTTCCAAGATTATAAGTGGTTACATTTGGCTTTGAAATGTAGTCGTAGTTTCCACATTTAGCAACTATTCTTAAATGATCTGATAACTACTTAAAAGTCAGAAAAATCACACTCATCAAGTACTTGGACTTCGGTATTTCATCTTTGAAGTATAAAGAAGGAAGCACACACTCCATGAGAAGACATGGCAAGCTGCGACCTTGGATGGGACTTGTTCTAACCAGGCACAGAAGGCTGCCCCTCTTTCTGGGACTGAACAGATTAAGTATTGAACAAGTAAAATGGTTTTAAACATATTCTGGAACTTTAATTTTCTGCATTAATCTACATAAGAAATTGATTTGAACACCATCACAGGGGAATGTGGCTGCATTTGATCTTTAAAAAGACAAAATTTGGGGCAGATTTATACTCCTGGCAATATATTGCTTTAAAAAGTTGGCAGTAACTCAAGAAATATAAAGTGGGCCTTGGGGCAAATTTAAATGAAGGAAAAGTCCGATGTATTTCACGGAATTCTAAAAGTACATCAAAAAGATACTGTTAAAATGCATTGAGAGGCTGAATTGCCTAGGTGAACAAAGAGGTACACCAGCAAGCAACAAGTAGATACCCTCTCACAAGAGGACGCCGCACTTTCCAGTCCTGTAATGGTCTCTCAGTTTACCCAGACACGTGCCAAGCATTCCTTTTGCATGTCTAAGCAGTAACAAAATATAGCACAGCTTTGCCACTTAAGTATATGTTGGTTTATTAGATCCTACAAGGCACTCGTTTGTTGTGGCACAAGAAAATATGGAATTTTTTATCATTTCTCCAAGGATAATAATTGCCTTCATTAATTTCAAATTTATACCCTAAGGTATGTTTTTATTCTTTTTATATTGTAACAGCTTTGCATTTCACCACTAACTCATGATGTTCTTATGTTGAAGACACTTCAAACTGCAAGTAAAAATACACAAAGTTCCTACCCTACAAACAACTTACTATAAGAAGCCAGTACCACATTTATACATGAATAGGCAAAAACTATGAGCTATGACCACTGCTTGCCGGAAAGAGGTTGTAGTATGATTCTGACGGTAAGAATTTAACATCTCCACAATAGGTGGAGATGTTAAAATGTTATAGAAATGGTGTGTTGAACTACGAAGCACAGTATATGTGGATGAGAAATAGCTAATGTTAAGAACAGTGTTTGTTCTCCATCCTCTTTCTCTTTGTCTCTCATTCCCTCTCTCTCTCTATATATATATATGTATATATAGATAAATGTGTGTGTGTGTGTATATATATATATATACACACACACACACAGACACACAGACATACAGACACACACACCACACACACAGACACACACACACACACACACACACACACACATATTAGCTACTCCTTGCAAAGCAGGGCTAACTCATAGACAGTGCACTGAAAGTCAGCCTCCAGAGTCTTCTACATGAATCTCTTAGGAATACGGAGGAACACATTGACACATTTGCCTTTGTAGAGGCTTAATTACCAAGAAATAATTGGGGATTGGGTCAAAATGGTGGACTAGAAGCAAGAAACTCATGTGTACTGTTCTCTTGGAGAGGAAATAAAGGGGCCCCTGAACACTGACCCAATAAGCTGATCACCTAAGAAACCGCTTTGGGATCCATCAAGGCAGGAAGGGCACACAGCAAAGAAGAGCAAAGCTGGGCAGTAGCCCCTCTGGAATCAGTGCGTAGACAGGAGAAGCTCCTCACATGGGAAAGCTTAAGTGAGTAGGAGTCCCATGAGAGATTCACACTCTCTTGTCAGGGACCTGTGCAGGACTGGGGATGGGAAAATGCCCCTGGCCCTGCTGTACCACACCATACACTTCCAAACGGAGGCAGGGAGCTACCAGTAGTTTTGACAAAGGAAACTCTCAAGTCCACAGAGATCTCTCAAGCCTTGGACCCTGGAACAGACTGGTACCAGTGTCATAGCCCCGACAGAAGCCACAGTCGCAATGCATGGGAGCAGTAAGACTGATCCATCCACTCTCACCAGACAAAGCTTGAAGCCAGCTTCTGGTCCAGTGGAGCCACTGCTGCTTGAACTCAGCTGGCGAGTATAGTCTTCTGTTGTCTTAGAAAATACTCATATAGCAGGGCAGGTGACTTCACCTACCCTCAGCACTGGTAAGCAAAGTGTACCACGCCTGCTAGATCTTTGAGCCCAGTGTCCTACTTCTGTCTGAACTCTGTGGGCAGGCACAACCATGTGTTCCACAAGGAAGCACCCAGTTATCTGACCTAACCACTCCTGTAGCACCTAGCTGAGTGGGACTTGATGGCTTGGCGGTGACTAAGCAGGGAGGAGCCCTCACTGAAAGAAGCGACACCTGTGTTCACAGGCTGGTGGAGGACCAGGGTGTGCCTCCCTCCACAGGGCCAACTAAAGCCTGTCTGCAGACCACGGCCTCTACCTTAGAAAACCCCATGGACCAAACATCCAACAAAAGAAATGTGGACATGGAGCCTGACTGAAGGGGGCTCCTCCAAGGCCTGGAAGCAGACTATCTGAGTGGGTCATTCCTCTCTGAAGCATCACAGAGAACTACTGCCAAATGTACCAAAAAACAAAACAGCCATGCAGTCGAGTAAGAGGCCATCTGCTGGCTAGCACTCTTAAGTGCCATCTACTGGACTGTGGCCAAAAATACAAGACTAAAATATTTTCCCAGGATATCCCAGCCAACACATGTGCACCTTGCTATACCACCATGGCTGCTGGCACATGAGAACAACCATGGATCCCACTACCAAAATGCCCTGATGAAGCACTTTGGCTGGCATTCACCATCAAACAGTTGGGGCCACAAATCAGGAACACGTTAGCCTCCCCAGCACAGCAGGTTCCTAACCTCAGGGGGTCAGAGAACAAAGCTGGGCACCTGGTACCAGCCCACTCAGGTAAGAGCATGTAGCCCAGGAGAGCAGAACTGAGCCATGGCCCCCTGAAATATTCCGGAATCAAAGCCAGTTGACTGAACCCACCTTATACCAGAGTGAAACTGCCAAGGGCATCAAAGAAAATAAATGCAAAAAGCCCCAACCAAAGGATAGTAACTTCAAATATTAAAGGACCATCAGCCCACACAGAGTGAAAGAACCAGCGTGAGAACCTGGCAGCTCAAAAAACCAGAGTGTCTTCCTATCTTTAAACAGCTACATTAGTTTCTCAACAATGGTTCTTAACCAGGTTGAACTGGCTAAAATGGCAGATACAGAATTCAGGATATGGATAGAAATGAAGACCACTGAGATTCAGGAGGAAGTCAAAATCCAATTCAAGGAATCTAAGAAATGCAATAAACTAATACGGAGAATAAAAGATGAAGTGACCATCTTAAGAAAGAACCAAAGTAATCTGATAAGGCTGAAAAATGGACTAAAGAATTTAATAATATAATCACAGGTATTAACAACAGAACAGACCAAGCTGAGGAAGGAATCTTAAAGCTCAAACTCTGGTTCTACAAATCCACTCAGTCAGACAATTTAAAGAAAAAGGAATAAACAAGAATGAACAAAATCTATGATGATATGGAATTATGTAAAGAGGTGAAAACAACTCACTGGCATCCCTGAAAGAGAGGGAGAGAAAGCAAGCAACTTGGAAAATGGCATCTTGTGAGAGAGGCCAACATCCAAATTCAGGAAATGCAGAGAATTACTGTAAGATATTATACGAGATGACCATCCCCAAGACACATAGTCATCAGATTTTCAGTCAAAATGAAAGAAGAAACATTAAAGGCAGCTAGAGAGAAGAGGCAGGTCACCTACAAAGAAAACCCAATGAGGCTAACAACAGTCTTATCAGCAGTAACCCTGTAAGCCAGAAGAGATTGAGGGTCTATATTCAGCATTCCTAAAGAAAGGAAACTACAACCAATAATTTTATATCCTACCAAAGTGAGCTTCATAAGCAAAGGAGAAATAAGATTCTTTTGAGGCAAGCAAATGCTAAGAGAATCCATTAATACAAGAACTGCCTTACAAAAGGACCTTAATGGAGTGCTAAATATGGAAACAAATGACCATTATGCACCACCACAGAAACACACTTAGGTATATAGACCATTCACATTATCAAGCAATCAAGTCTGCATAATAACCACTTAATAACATGACGACAGGATCAAATCCACACATATACAAACTAACTTTGAATATAAATGGGTGAAATACCCCAATTAATAGGCACAGAATGGTAGAATGAATAAAGAAGCAAGACCCAACTATATGTTCCTTGAAGAGACCCATCTCACATGAAATGACATCCAAAGTAATGGCATGGAAAAAAATCTAAAAATAATGGGATAAAGAAAAAAGATCAAAGTAATGGGATTGAGAAAAATCCACCAAGCAAATGGAGAATAAACAAACAAGAAAACCAAAAAATTGAGGGTTTGCTACTCTAATTTCAGACAAACAGGCTTTAAGCAAACAAAAATCAAAAGAGAAAAAGAAGTACATTACATAATGAAGGGTTCGATTGAACAAAAAGACTTAACTATCCTAAGTATACATGCACATATCACAGGAGTACCCAAATTCATAGAACAAATTCTTAGAGGCCTACAAAGAAACCTATATAACCACACAACAATAGTGGGAGAACTTTAACACACCACTGACAGTACTAGACAGATCATCGTGGCAGAAAACTAACAAAGATATTCAGAACCAGAACTTAACACTTGCCTAAATAATCCTAATAGACATCTAAAGAACTCTCTACCCCTAAACTTCAGAATATATATTTCTCTCTGCACATGGCACTTTAAAATCGACCACACAATTGGCCATAAAACAATCCCCAGCAAATTGAAAAAAAACTGAAATCATACCAAGCACACTCTTGGACCACTGCACAATAGAAATATAAATCAATGCTAAGAAGATTCCTCAAAACCACAGAATTACATGGAAATTAACTTGCTCCTGAATGACTTTTGAGTGAACAATAAAATTAAGGCAGAAATCAATAAATTCTTTGAAACTACTGAGAACAAAGATACAACATACAAGAATCTCTGGGACACAACTAAAGCCTTATTAATAAGAAAGTTTAGAATGCAAAATGCCCACATAAAATAACTAGAAAGATCTCAAATTAACGACCTAACATGACACCTAGAGGAACTAGAGAAACAAGAGCAAAGCAACATCAAAGCTAGCAGAGGACGAGAAATAAACAAAGCCAGACCTGAATAGAAGGAAGTTGTAACATGAAAAAAACACAAAAGTTCATGTCCAGGTGTTGGTTTGTTGAAGAACAAACTAGATAGACCACTAACTAGACTAATAAAGGAAAAATAAAGACATTATCTAAGTAAACACCAAGAAGTAACAAAGGGGATGTTACTACTGTGGTGATCCCACAGAAATGCAAAAGCTTTCAGGAACTATTAAAAATACCTCTGTACATACATGCTAGAAAACTTGGAAGAAACTGGTAAATTTCTGGACACATACAACCTCCTGATATTGAACCAGGAAGAGACTGAATCCCTGAACAGATCAATAATTAAGTCCAAAACTGAATCAGTAATAGACTGCCAACCAGAAAAAGCCCAGAACCAGTTGGATTCATAGCCAGATTTTATCAGATGTATAAGAAGAGCTGGTCCCATTCCTACTGAAACTATTCCAAAAAATAAGGGAGGAGTCCTTCTTCTCTAATTCATCAAGATGATCAGGCCAGCATCATCCTGATACTAAAACCTGGAAGAGACAAAACAAAAAAATTGAAACTCCAGGCCAATATCCTTGATGAACATAGATGCAACAGTCCTCAACAAAATACTAGCAAATCAAATCCAGCAGCAGATTGAAAAGCTAATCTACCACAATCAAGCAGGCTTTATCCCTGAGATTTAAGGTTGGTTTAATGTATGCAAATCGATAAATATGATTCATCACATAAATGAAACTAAAATCAAAAGTAACATGATCATTTCAACAGATGCACAAAACTATTTCAATAAAATTCAATATCCCTTCATGTTAAAAACCCTGAACAAACTAAGCATTGAAGGAACATACTTCAAAATAATAAGAGCCGTCTATGAAAATCCTACTGCCAACAACATACTGAAAGGGCAAAAGCTGGAAGCATTCTCCTTTAAAACCAGAAAAGACAATAATGTTCTCTCTCACTGCTCATATTCAACACAGTACTGGAAATCCTGGTCAGATAAATCAGGCAAGAGGAAGAAAAAAAAGGCATGCAAATAGAAAGGGAGAAAGCCGAAATATCCTTATTTTCAGATGATATGATTTTGTATCTATAAAATCCCATAACGTCTTCTCAAAAGCTCCCAGATCTGATAAGGAACTTCAACAAAGTTTCAGGGTAAAAAATCAATGTACAAAAATCAGGAGTAGCATTTCTACACACCAACAACATCCAAACTGAGAATCGTATCAAATAATACAATCTCATTCACAATAGCCACACAAAAAAACATAGAAATATAGTCAAGCAGGAAGGTGAAATATTTTTTTAATGAGAATTACAAAACACTGCCTGAAAGAAATCAGACAAGACACAAACAAATGAAAAAACTTTCCATGTGTATGGCTAATGAAAGAATCAATATTATTAAAATGGCCATACTGTTCAAAACAATTTACAGATTCAATGCTATCCCTATAAAACTACCAATGATATTCTTTACAGAATTAGGAAAAAAATATTCTCAAATTCATACAGAATGAAAAGAGTCCAAATAGCCAAAGCAATCCTAAGCAAAAAGGAAAAAGCTAGAGGCATCTGACTTCAAACTATACAAGACTACAATAACCAAAACAGCATGTTATTGGTAAAAAAAACAACCACATAGACTAATGGACCAGAAGAGAGAACCCAGAAATAAAGTCACACACCTATAACCACCTGATCTTCTACAAAGTCAAACAAACGAACAACAATAACAACAACAACAAAAAACAGGCAATGAGGATAACTGGCTAGCCATATGCTGAATATTGAAACTGACACTTTCTTTATACTACTTACAAAAATAAACTCAAGATGGATTACGGACTTAAATGTAAAATCCAAAACCATAAAAACTTTGGATGATAACTTAGGAAATACCATCCTGGAAATAGGTTCTGACAAAGATTTCATGACAAAGATACTAGATGCAATTGGAACGAAAACAAAAATTGACAAATGGGTTGTAAACTAAAGAACTTCTGCACAGCAAAATAAACTATCAATAGAGTAAACATACAACCTACAGAATGGAAGAAAATATTTGCAAACTATGCATCTGACAATATTCTAATATGCAGCGTCTACAGGGAACATAAAAAAATTAACAAGAAAAAAATAACCTCATTAAAAAGTGGACAAAGTAGATGCACAGAGGCTTTTCAAAAAAATACATGTGGTCAACAAGCATGTGAAAAAATGCTTAACATCTCTAATCATTAGAAAAATGCAAATCAAAAGCACAATGAAATATCATCTCGCACCAGGTGGAATGGTTATTCTTAAAAAGTCCAAAAATTGCACATGCTGGTGAGGTTGCCAAGGAAAGGAAATGCTTATACACTGCTGGTGAGATTGTAAATTTTATCAGCCACTGTGGGAAGCAGCTTTGCAAATTCTCCAGGAACTTATAACTATTATCTGACCCAGAAATTTCCATTATAGTATATATACTTAAAGGAATATAAATCATTCTACCATAAAGACACATGCACACATATGCTCATCACAGCACTATTCATAACAGCAAAGCCACAGAATCAACCTAGATGCCCATCAATGGTAGACTGGATTTTTTAAAATGTGGTACTATAAACCATGGAATACTATGAGGCCATAAAAGAAGTTACCATGTCATTTGCAGCAATACGGATGGAGTGGGAGGCCATTAAAGTGAGCTAATGCAGGAACAGAAAAACAAATCTGCATGTTCTTACTTGTAAGCGGGAGCTAAACATTCAGTACACATGGACACAAAGAAGGAAACAATAGACACTGAGGCCTGCTTGAGGGTTGAGAGTGGGAGGAAGGTGAGACTGGAAAAACTACCTATGAGGTAGGAGATAGGTGAGGAAATAATCTGTACACCAAAACCCCATGACAGACAATTTACCTATATAATAAACCTGTGCATGTACCCATGAAACTAAAACAGAAATTAAAAAGAAGTAATTGCTGTGATTCTGAAACATTTGCAAATACAAACAGATGTACAACATCTATTTCTCTATTAATCTCTTTTGCAAATAAATATTATTGTATATTTTTAAAGTTCACAAAATTATATTATGAAATACATACACACAGTAAAAAAGTTACTGCAGTGAAGCAAAGTAATATACTCACCATCTAAATAGTTGCCCATTTGTTTTATTAGTTTCTGTAGGGAAGAGCGGTTGAATTCTACTCATTTAGCATGAATCCCAAATACATGTCTATTAATTTTATTACAAATATATAAACCCAAATAAGAAAAACTGCTAATTAAAATAATTTAATATTATAATAGGGCATATTTTCCCCAACTTAAATTATTAAATATAACACACCAGAGCTAGATAAATCATTCTTAAATAGCATTTTTATAATTTAAATTTTAAATTTCATTTAATTGCTTATAGTATTCAATTAAGCAAATTAACTTGAAATTGGAGACTAACTGAAACACAATCGAGCCAAAAAAAGTCATGTAGTCAAGTCCTGAGAAGGCCATTTCCTCAAGAATTCCCATAGTCATTAATTGCTCTTTGAGAAGAATGTATCATCACCACATTAATTATTGGTACGAACAGACAGCAGGCATCAAAGGTAGAAAGGGTTCTGAGAGAAAGCTGTATAAAGCAGGTTTTTCACCAGTGTGGCCCCCTGAAGGATAAATCACTTTTTTATAATAAAAGATTAAACTTTAAATCCATAAATACTGTCGTACTCTGCTCAACAGCTCATAGTATCACACCACATCACACATTTTACAGCTCATAAATGTACATCAAATACAGCTCAAGTTTAGTGATCATAATTTTAACTCTATCCCACTGATATTTTTCTAAGAAGTGGACAATAAACAGCAGGAAAATATCACAACTTTTATAATAAAGTACGGTTTGTTTTCAAAAGACTATTAAGTATAAAATATAATTTGCAAAATATTATAATTGATTCTTGTAGTATAAAAACAAAAGAACAAGGTAGGTCAACTTTGATAAGTGAGGACTGTCTGCTTCTCAGAATTTCTTTTTCTGTAAAAGAGCTCTAAAGGTCTCTTGTGTGATAATTAAATGAAATGAATATTCCTTTAAAAA
Source organism: Cacajao melanocephalus (assembly GCA_963573385.1). Taxonomy (NCBI): domain Eukaryota; kingdom Metazoa; phylum Chordata; class Mammalia; order Primates; family Pitheciidae; genus Cacajao; species Cacajao melanocephalus. Next base: position 51,113 of record CAUYLG010015431.1, read on the forward strand.
TAAATTAAAGACATTTGGCAGGCTATTACTCATTTAAAGAAATGGTAGATTTTCTCAGGCATGACTTGCTATTTGAGACTGTTCCATACAACTATTATATGAACCATCAGGTGCTATCATTTTTCACATCTTCCACATTTAACATGAAAAAGTAATGCTAACATGTGGGCTTGATCAGTCAAGTTAAAAATGTAATGTTCACCAAAATTGAAGAATCTAAAATAATAGTAACTGTACTAAAGATTTCCATCTATAACAAAAGCATGACCTTGAGCAATTCATACTTTTTCAGTTACCTCATCCGTACAATAAAAGTTTTATATATTCTGTGACTTCCAAGATTAGTTCCAGCCTAAGCATTCCATGATTTTAAAAAATGTAAGAGATAAAAAAGTTTGCTGGTGATCCGTGGTTCACGGCAGTTAAGAATAAGCAGTTTTATTGTTTGAGCATTTTCTTATACATTATGAAATTAAACTAAACACAAAAATTTGACACCACAGAAATATTCTTATTTTGGTATTCATCATTCTGCACCAAGCATAGACTCTGGCAATAATCAGCATAAAACCACTTGAAGAGCCATCAAGACTTGAATGCCTTATATATCTTGCCAGCTTAATTTAATCAGAGACTATAGAACTACATTTTTATTTAGAGGCAAGTATTAAGTCTGTCACTGACTTTCTCATATCCAGAGAATACAAAAATGTTAATCCAAGAGACATCATCAAGTTATGCCATATTTAAATATATGATTTAAACAAAGAATCTTGTATTCAAGATTATAACTGGTTAATTGATCAAGTGAAAGAGGACATATTATTCTTTATATTCCAACATATTTCTACCTTATTTTACTACTAGGCAAATTTTTCATGTATATTTCTAAGACTGCCCAATTTAATATTCAAGAGAAAATTATTATAAAGCAAATCTAATAACGTTTATTTTTAAAAACACATACCTATTTAACACAGCTTTCTTGCAACAGAGTCTAGCTCAAAACAAAACAAAACACAACAACAACAAAACTAAACAAAATTGCACACCCAAAATACTTCATTTGAAAGATAAATTTTATGGTTTGCTGGGCTTTAACAATTGTATCCCTGTTTGAAATAATTATAGACAAAGCATCTAGTTAATTATATTTACTAAAGTTTGTCATATTAGAAGACAATTGGTAAACTAGAGCATTTATTTCTGTAGTCATTACTATTAGGATAATTACATGGTCCTTGCTTCACATTCACTCTTCAGAAAGTAAATTATTAGCTTGAATCATTGAATTTACATTTTAGCTTCCTCCATTCATTTCACCAAAAAAAAAATCCCTCCTTTTACCCACTGACATTTATGAATATAACTGATGAAACCATGCCACTGAATGCTATCTTTCATAATCAATGATCTACCAGTGAAAAAATAGTTTAAAGATATAACATTAAGGACAATATCATAATTATTTTATGAATGAACCCTGAATATAGAAGACTATAGGTTATAATCTAAGAGTCTAATAACTACCATGTGATTTTCTTAGATATATTAATAATGATTCCTTACTGATTTTCTAATGTTACATATTTAGTATCATTAACATTATTCCCTTTTATAACAAGGATATACATTTTAACATGAACAAAACATAGTCATATGGATGTTCATATTTGGACAAATTGATGAATCATTTATATTTTGAATAAATGAATAAAATATCTGATTTTGCCTCCTACATTCACAGAAAAAAAAATGCTGTAGCCTTCAGCTGAAAATTACCCTCATGATTGCACTTTCAAAAATTTTCCTTCCCTTATGTCAACATCATGTGCTTGCATATACTTATATAACAAAGCTTCAAGTATTTATTTTATAAAAGTCAACAAATAAAATATCATCTAATTTTATCATTTTTTCCCTCAATTCTATGAGAGCAAAGTATATTTGGTAGTACCTTTGGATATTGCTTGACCGGAATCAGTACTCTTTCTGAGAGCTTTATGTTTTTGTTGCTGATGACATCAAGATATTTCTTTTCTTCGTCTTCCTTTTTTCCATCAGAACCTTGAAATTTTTCAATTTCTGGAAAAAAAAATCACAAGAAGACAAGTGAAGTGAGGAAAAATATTATCACAAATATGCTGATTGTTCATATTACTTCTCTTCTCAAATAACATTTTGATGAATAAAAGGCCTGAAACAGCATCTCACGAACAGATATGTGAATGTTGTTACTGTATTTAAGAGAACCTCTGTCAACTCAAACTAAAAAGCGATAATTGAAGATGTGACTGTGTCTTCTGTGAAATAACTGAAGAATGTAATTAATTTTTAACATCTTCAAACACAATAAAAAGGTAAAATACATCCTTTATTTAAACTATTTTAGCAAACATAATTTTTTCCAGCAGCAATAAATAGAACAAAATACATTTTAAGAATATATGATTTATTTTTACTCAGAATTATTCCTAAGAAAATAAAAATAATTAAAATGGTAATTATTCAGTTAGCTAAAATAGGTAGTAAAGAAAAATTGCATGATATTTTACAAGGGTTATAGAAAAGTCATATAGAGGATGAAATCAAATCTATAAATAGTAATATTGGTATTCATCAACATGACATTATTTATCTAGATGTTTAAGAAAAACTGTAGAATATTACCAAATTTGACATTTTGAAGCATACTTATCCACCCCTTCATTTTTGAATTAATTTATTCCATAAAAAATATTAAACCTCTACTAGGCACCAGAAATACAACAGAAAAAAATAAAATATCTCTTCTTTTATAGACTGTATATTCTAATATGGAAAATGAACAAGGAGAAAAAGAATGCATGGGCACAAATACAGTGATGGGTGAGAGCAAAGAATAAACACAATGTAGCTGTTAAGAATACAAAGGAGAGTCACATGGTGGTTATGACTTCAGATTTGCAGGGTGATATTTCAGCAAAGCCATGAATGACAGGGAAGAGTAAGCCATGAGAAGACTGAGAAGAAGAGCTTAACAGTCCTATGAAAAACATGCTTTACTTGCTCTTGAAATAGCAAGAAGCAAGAAAGCCTGTGTAGCTGAAGAATAGTGAATGTAGAAAAAAAGACTTGCTAGGTGGTTACAGAACAGATCATGTAAGAATTGTAGGATACATAATGTTCTCTGCTTGTTATTGTGACTATAATGGTAAGCCTCTGGATGACTCTGAAGAACAAAGGAAGGCAGCCACATTGTATTTTAAGGATAACATCATATGTAATATTTAAAACCAATCACAGCAGAAGGCAAGCAAACAAGGAAACCAACATACATTTGTCTAGCTGAGAAACAATGCTGACAAGGTAGGAATGAGAAATTAGAAGACTGTATAGCTACAACTAGAGTTATCTCATGCAATGCACCATGTAAAATAAGTGTTTTGAAGAATTGTTAAATATTCATTTTACAAATTGCCTTTATTTTTTTACATAGTTATTATAACCATAACATAATCAGTAAATATTTCTTTTTTTTCCTTTGCTCTTGGTCAATGTACTAAAATACTAACTAAATTAAGATATGAATGTGGCAGTGTTTTGCTTTTGTTATGGATAGAATAAAACATTCTATTTTTTGTTATTTTGGAGTAGAGAAAAGGTGATGACAGTTATTAAGTATGAACATTTTTCATATACATTTATTTATACTGCATTTTAAAATAATTATTTTTTAAAGGTCTGACTACTCCCAAAGGTAAGAGGAATATACATTTTATCTAACAGTTTTTTTCTTTGTTATTCTATAGTCAACCAACATTTGGCCCCCACGTTTTCAAATGACTTAGAGAAAAATCCGTAAAACATCCCAGTTAGTAACTTTTTACATACTAATTATTCAGGTCACGTGGAATTTAAAACAATTATTTTGAAGTAATATTACATTACTTACCCAGGTAGTACCTGCATGAAATCTAACTGCATAAATTTTAAAAAGTCATTTATAATCATCTTATCAGTTACATGGTACAATTTCCCTAAAGACAAGTATCTTGAACTAAATTGAACTGTTTGAAAAGAAGTTATATGTCCGTAATTTCTATTTAGTATGATAACATCAGATTCCTATGTTCCTACACGGAAGTGTTAACAAGTCACTTTAACTAACTGCCTCTTTAAACTGAAAATCAATCTTTATTCCAACCTTTCAATCCCTTATATAATTATTACAACCAGAACTATGATAACTGCAAAGAAAATCTATTCATTATGTCCTCTGTTTCTAAGAATAAACTTTTGATCACTGCCCTATGGGTGCATGCACCTACATAATGTCACACTTTGTAGCTTGCTGAGGCAACTGTAATGTGGAACACACTGAAGAAGCTGTCTCAGTTCCTGATCTATAATACATATGGCTTCTCCCTTGTTACTTTTTCATAAAAGTAAATTGAATTTGTCTGACATTATTTGCTATCCACAAAACTACTACCTTAGGCTTTTTTTAGACATTTGCAATTTGATCAGGCCACAATTAATTCTAATAATCTTCCCATCAAGAAACAGAGTTACATGAAATAGCATTTCCACTGCTATTTCTGTTCATTCTACAATTTTCTTTTGAATTTTGGGGGTATTATTTTGCCCATCTAATAGTTTTTCAGGGAGTTATCTTGTCTTCTTTGGCATATCTCCAAGAGTAATAGCTCAATACTTGCATTTGTCAAATGCATAAGTAACAAAATGGTATATGCCAAACTTTCCTGGGTTTAAAACCAAAGAAAGCTAATTTAAACAATACATTTATTATTTTATTTTCAGTTTAAAATAACTGTTTTTAATTTAATAATTGATGCATGTTCTTTCTGTCTAACCTATGAACATTTAGACAATATAGGTTTTCATAAAAATTTAAAGATGTCCGTAGTATTATCACTCTCCAATAACTAGATAGTGTTGTGTAGTGGCACTGAATCCTTTTTCTATACTTGCTTATATATTGTCTATTTAAACTTACCTGTCATATGGTTGGGAAAATATACTCGATATATTAGAGCACACTTATCTTTAGTTGAAAAAAAGTTAGACTACAGAGAGTTTAGTGTTTTCTGATCTTTCACTGTTTATTAATGCATACATTCATCCAAAAATTTATTTTAGCTTTCATGAACTGTATTTGATGTGGTTATCATCACAGTACTAAGACTATGTGAAGATTACAAAAGAGCCAAGTTAGATCATGTCTGCATCCACTTGTACCACTTAACTCACTGGTTTAAGTCAAACGGAGGTTACAGTAAGAAGGTAAAGCTATTTTGTATAAAATGTTTAGTTCTCCTCCTGCTTCACCACTCCCTCATTTTCTTTGCAAATATTATTTTCTTAATTATGCTTTCTCTTGGTTTTCTTTTTAAAGATTTTTAGTTGTCTATTTAAGTCCTTTTATTTTTACGTTTTTTATTGGTAAAAATACTTAATGCTATGAGTTTTCTTTAAAAAAAACTTTTTTAGCTGTGTCTGTAGATTGATTAGTTGTCTTTTCATTGAAATTTATTTGTTGCATTTCTGCAATTTTATTTTGTTATTCCCACAACATTGAGGAGCATTTAAACAAATGTCCAGGTGTTAAAGCCTGTCATTTTATTTTTATATTAATTTCTTTTTAATATTGAGTCTTCTTTATTATTTCTATATTTTGGAATTCAAAGGAGGATTTCTCAGTAACTAAATTTTTGGACATTTCTCATGAATATTTCATTAAAGAGATGTGTATTTTCTGTTGCATCATTAAGAATTAGATATACATCAATGAAATTTTTTCCCTCGCTGGATACATCTTGGAATGAAAGAGGTATGCCAGGTATTTCAGTTTCCATGAAAATCCATGTAAAACTTATTTTCCACATCCAAGCTGTCTTTCTAAAACACAGATCTCAGCTTTCCACATTTCTCTCTTCTGTTGGGATATGGCATATGAACTGTGTTTATTCCCTGGCTGTACTAAGCATTCAAATCTTTGTTGAATGAATGAGTGTCACTACCCTGACATGTACCTGCTTCTCACTGTCTGAAGGTTAACTTCTAAACTTCCCTGGTCACTAAAAATGGATCAAGTATTCTAGTCTTGTTTCTCACCACTTTATCTAGTCTTCTGTCTTGCCACCTTGAAACAGGCATGCTGTATTCTATCCTTATATATAGTCTGAGCAAATGGTACTCTGAGAGTCCTGAGGCTTTTGGTGATGATGTTCCCTCCTTCCTCTGACCAGTTAGATATTACTCCATCTTTAAGGCAGGCCCAAGTTTAATACTCATATCACATTATTGCCTCATCTCAGGTCTCCCTTAGCACTTTGTACTTTAACTGCTGCACTTTTATCACTTTTTAATGTGCTATTTGAAAGTGTTTTCCTCATTACACTGTGACTTCCTTGAAGCCAAAGACCATATCATATCTATTATTTTTCACTCTCAGCACTCATTACAATAGATAACTTAAAATTTAAACTCAGTCATGCCACTCATCAGCCTGTCCCTCTGAATAAATCTTTCTAGAAGAATATCACTTGGTTTTTAATATGAAAATTTCATAAAACATATGTAGCTCTCAATACGATGATTTTTAGACCGTTATTTACACAAGAAAACTTACATTTATTTCCATAAAACATGGTACTAAACTTTAAAATTCATATTTATTTCCACAAAATGCAATACATTTTCATAACCTCGATAGGTTTTAATATCATGTACACATCTTGGAAACCATAACAAAAGGGTGACATCTAAGAGAAGTGATAGGAATTCAAAAAAACTTAACCTTATTGATCAATGATTAGAAAATGATAGTTTAAGCATTTTACAACCTAACATAACCTCTTGTTACTTATATGCTAACGGTTAAGTACAATTTTAGTTATATTTTAAGAAATTGTTTGAAGATTTTGAGTTGACATGATATGCATTGTAATTTTTTTCATGTAAAAATTGGAAAATAAGCTCTCAGAGAGCTTATTTTTATTCAATATACCTCATAAATCAATAGATCTGATATTGATATAAAAAGCAACACGTGATTTTTTTAAAATTAATTATTAATTGGGAACAACTTGTACTTACTACTAAGTGATTTCTGATTTTCTCAGATTCATATTCAATTGCATTTATTTCCAGAGCATGAGTAGAACATATGTCCTATGTGTGTGTGAAAAAATAAGAGGCTTTACTGTTGCCAAAGATACATTGAGATCTACTATCTTAATGAAAAGAAAACAATATATTTAAAATCAGCAACCCAAGCTGCATTCATTTGGTTCAAACTAAAAGACTTTTTTCCATGATCCTACTTTTACTGTGATAATTATATAAAATGACATTCACCATTTAGACTCAATTTACAGAAATGCTACAAGCAGATGTGCTTGAATTTGTATTAATTTATTTTCAAGATGTTCATAACTCTGATTACATTAGGCATTCCTTGTGTTTAAAACTCAATTTTCCTGAATGTATAGAGGCGAGCCATTATTCATTAGAGGTAAAAATTCCAGCTATGTCAATAGCACGAAGTATTTAAATATAAGTGAACGTGACCTGCTTCACATCCATCATGTCCCAGGGCACAGCTTCTTCATCAAATAATTTCATTCACTCAGCACACGTTATAAAGAGTATCTTACTGTGTATAAATTATTGGGAAGTAGAAGAAGGTGATGCTACACTGTTTTAAACTGCTGGTTATCCTGACCATTCATCGCAAGGGTCACAATGAAACAGTCATTACTTTTTGTTGCTCATACTATTCCTAATTTATTACCTGTATATTTCAACAAGCCAAACTTACATAAAGCAAATTGAGAAGTTTATTAAATACATTTCTATTATTTATGAATGGCTTAAATATAAATTGGAAGGCCATCTCCCTTAGCATCAATATTTTGGCTGAATATAATAAATACTAATACTATCAAATTAAAGAAGTTAAGATATTCTCTTTAAATATATTTAAAATGGATATATATGTATTTACTGTGTATATATGTGTATAGATATACCAATACCTATATACACATATGCATATATATTTACATGTTTTCCCAGGGATAAATACTTCATCAGAGATTGTTCTTCTGTTAAATTTAAGGTGTATCTGAAATCTGATATGGTCCCTTTGTTTTAGGTAAATAGGTCAGCATTTTGTAAACTGATTCTGTGGTTAGAGATGAAAGATAAAACAGCCACAATTTTTGAAGTCAGACTAATCAAAACTGTGTCCTAATTTTTATGGGCCTCAGAAATGTAAATAGATCTCATATAAAATTGTGAAACCACATCTTGACTTGTTGGGTGGTTTTGAAAATTAGCCCTAATATATATAATTTAAGGTTCAATGTTTGTGATGATTTTTAATCTCCAGGAAAAGATTATACATCATTTCCCTTTAACAATTCACCCAACTCCAAATGAGAAAGCTATTCTAATGCATTATCTTGGGTAAATTCCTGGAATTGGAATAAGTCATACAGTAGCTATACACTTAACATTTTTAAAAAATGCTAAAATGTTTTCCAAAGTTACTGTACCATTTTACAATCACGCCAACAATGTATGAGGATTCCAGGATCTTCTCATCTTCACCGACACTTGCTATTGTCTGTTTTAATTTTATCCATTATAGCATGTATGCAATGGTATTACATTGAGAATTTGATTCACAGTTCTTTAATAACCAATGATGTTGGACATATATTAATATGATAACTGGAAATTTGGTATCTTCTATAAATAAACACACAAGTTTGCTGTCAATTTTTAAATGAATTGTCATTTTATTACTGAGTCATAAAAGTTCTTTATACTCTTAGATACACGTCCCTTAACAGAAAAATAATTTCCAAATATTTTTCCTATTCTGCATGTTTTCTTACACTCCTTTATATCATTTGCACCACAAAAGTTTTAATTTCGAATGTAGTTCAATTTATTTTGTTTTTTCTTCGCCACTTAACTTTTGTGCCATATCTAAGAAGTGACTGCCTAACCCATAGTGGTAAATATACTCCTATTTTTTTTTCCAGGAACTTTATAACTTCAGCTCTTACATTTAATTACTTGATCCATATTGAGATAAATTTTTATAAACAAGGTAAGAGTCCAACTTCATTCTTTCGCATGTGGATAACCAGCTGTTCTACCACCACTTGTTGAAATGACCATTTTTTTTCCGCATTGGATGTTCTTGGAACCCTTGTAAAAAAATCAATCAACCATGAATGTCTAAGGGTCTATTTTTGGACTTTCTAATCAATTCTATTGATCTACATGTTTGTCCTTATGTCCACACTTCACTTTCTTACTTTCTTCCTTCCTTCCTTTCTTTTTTTTTTTTTTTTTTTTTGAGATGGAGTCTCTCTCTGTTGCCCAGGCTGGAGTGCAGTGGCACAATCTCAGCTTACTGCAACCTCTGCTTCCTGATTCAAGTGATTCTCTGCCTCAGGCTCTCAAGTAGCTAGGATTACAGGTGTCCACCACCACAGTGAGCTAATTTTTGTATATTTAGTAGAGACAGGGCTTTACCATGTTGCCCAGGCTGCTTTTGAACTCCTGACCTCAGTGATCCACCCATCGTGGTCTCCCAAAGTGCTGGGATTACGGGCATGTGAGCCACTGCACCCAGCCTACAATTATTTTATTACTGTATCTTCGTAGTAAATTTTTAAATCACAAATTATGAGTCCTCCACATGTGTTAATCCTTTTCACAATTCTTTTTGTGGTTTTAGGTCCCTTGGATTTCTATATGAATGTTTAGATTATTGAGTCAGTTATATAAGAAACCACCTGAAATTTTGATAGGGATTTTACTGAATCTGTAGATCAATAAGGGATATTATCATCTTAGCAATATTTAGTCTTTCAAATGGTGAACATGGGATGCATTCACATTTAATTAGTTCTCCTTTAATATCTTTCAACAAGATTTTAAATTTTCACCATACAAGCCTTGCACTTATTTGTTAAATTCATTCCTAAGAATTTTCTCCTTTGTTACTATTGTAAATGGAATTTTAAAACTTCATTTTCAGACCCTTTTTTGTTGATGTATAGAAATACAATTTATTTTTGTATGTGCTTGTGTCCTGCAACCTTGCTAAACTTACTTATTAGTTCTAATATTTTTGTGTGGATACTTGAGGAATTTCTACATCAATTATATTTGCATAGTTATATTCTCTTAGCAATCTATATTCCTTGTTTCCCACAACATATTTTTGAAAGAAGTGTCATTGCATTGTTCATCCAACTCAGCAAAAATTTTTAATAAAATAAACTCAAGGAAGAAGCAATGCCTGAATGAGAAATTTCTTAGTTATCAAACAAAAGTTCTCCCTTAGAGAAATAAACACATTTGTTACAAAGTATGGCTTATTATTTTTTATTCTAGTAAAATTAAAATTAACACTGTGAAATAATGACAGCCCTCAGAGACTCTTTTCTAAGAAATGAATAAAAAGCCCTTGGGCATTGGGTACTTGATAAATTTTCAGTGAATGAATGTAAAAGTGAATGGCATGTACAAAAATACATAAAGTATTCACAATCCAACTAAGAAAAGTCACTGAATTCTTATCCCCAAATAAAGGTGTCAGTGTGGAAAAACATCCTGCTACTAATTTTTGGCTTAGGCTGGACAGGGAGAACACTGAGCCCTGTTTCACATAAATAAATGAAGAAAAAAGAACAGAAGTAAACATGAAAAATAATGTTTTAACATGTAAATTTATTTAAAAATTAGAAACATTTGCCTTTAATATTGAGTTACCTGTTTCTAAAAATATTAAAACAGAAGCAGAATAAGCATCTTTTATGGATTCTAGAAAGTGATCTCCTATTGTGAGTGAGTGAGTGGACCCAGAGACCTCAAGGTTCCCTTTAGTATCAAAAGCTTTATAAAAAGAGTCACATTTTCTAATAAATTAATTAATAGTGATTTTAGAAAACAGAATTTGAAACCCCTGTATAGACTTCTAGCATTTGTTGAGCCTAGGGTAGTAGTGCAAATGGAAGCTCCTATAGCATAAGTTAAAATATTTAGAGTTATAAGCCAAGTTAACAATAAAATAAAATAAATTCTATACTTCTACCATGACAATTAGACCTTCTTATTCATATTGGCTTTGCATTAATTACTTCCGTATCAGTATACTTCCAATTAGGCAAAGAGCCTTATAGAATTTAGATTTCTAGAACTCCAACTGTGCCAGAATAGATCGGTATGGGAAGACCTAGACTCACTCTTAGTTATGTACAGTACTACAAAAGGTTATGCTCACATTTGTGTGGTCCTCCATCCCCATACCATTGAGCTCCCTGTACAGACTCAAGTCCCGGAATCCTTTAGGTCTGAGGTATGTACATCTGTGTTATGGTCTACCCTTGGGAAGATGGACACTAAACCCACACTGCCAGCTTCCGTCACACATCCCCTTGCATATATCCACTTCTTGGAACCCTGCAGACCTAGTAGTTCATTCACTAGCAATGAGGTCTGTTCTCAGGTAGATGAACTGAAGGAACAGAATTAAATAGGTCCTGGAGGTGGGTTTGGGACCAAATAGGCAAGGACTTGGGGGATTTCAGGTGCTCAGAATATGTACTAGAGTATGACGAGGGGAACACTGACTCCACATGCTCACACCTGGGCCCTATGACACTCCTTGCCTTATGGTGTGGGTACAGCTGGAAGAGAACCACAGGAAGCTCCCACAAAACACAGAATGGCCCCTCTAATCCAGCTATAATAGGGTCAGTACTATGTTGGTCATTCTATAATCTACTTTGTCCTCTAGCACTGTAGTATAAAAATCACACTGCAGTATAAACATGAGTATATCACACTGACAAATATGAGTAGAAACATGAGTAAAATCACACTGACCAAAGAAGTTGCACAGTAAGTAGAACAACTATTTAACCTTTTAATCTTCTCAAAAAATTTCAGAACAAGAATATAGAATATGAAGATTTCCCTTCAAAAAATGGGCATTAAATTATAGTAAATGAATTTGTGATATATAGTAAATTTAACAGTCTTACATAGTCCCTAAAATTCCCTCACAAGCTGACACAAATGGGATAAAGATATGTACTGTGATATCAAGTCAAAACTTGCAAACTCAATTTCAAACAATATTTGTGAAAACCTGTATTTTACTGAGGAAAACCTAAGGTTACAATCAAATCAGCATGAATTCTAACTGGTATTATGTACAATCTATCACCAATCACCTACAGAAACTGTTCTTTAAGATTACTCTAAGAACACTGCTTCTAGGGATAATGGGTCTTGAAGGAGTTTACCCTTCTTGTAAGACATGTTATTTGCCAATTCAGGTATTTATTACACTAAGCATTAAAAATGAGCTTTCCTGAGCTCAGTTTTTCAGATTAATAAACATGAAATCCCTCTAGTGTGTCTAGTAGAGACAAAGTCCATGAATTTATAAATACAGATTTTAGAGTAGGGACAAGAATTCTAATGCTTATATAAGCAGATGAAAGAAAGCTTATATAAAATTAGAACAGAAAAGGTATAATTAAAATGTGGCAGATGTGGCAGACATTTGAAAGGCATTTTGAAAGTTGTAGGAAGGGGCTGTGAATCATTCAACATGTTTAGAACATTAGTGTGTTGTTTTTACTAAAATACACAAAGTACTTTAAGACTATACATAAATGAAATCTACCTAGTATATAAAGACAATGAGCTACACATAGAAAATACATGCTTCTAACGAATTTCATAAATGAAATCTACCTAGTATATAAATAATAAAAGACAATGAGCTACACATAGAAAAATGCATGCTTCCAACAAAACTAAGTTAATCTGAAAATTTAAAGTTTCACTTTTGCTTTGGAAAAATTCGTTAGAAGGATAAAATAATTTGTTCCACCACCTTAAAACACCAGAAACCATTATAAAGTCATTTCTGCCTAATACCTGAAGCTAGGAGGGAAAATAAGTCATTTTTTTCTATTTTTTTTAAAACTATGTTTGGAAACGTGCAGATCTTGAAGGATTGTTACACAGGTATACACATGCCATGGTGGGTTGCTGCCTCCATCTCCGCTTCACCTACATTAATATTTCTCCTAATGTTATCCCTCCCCAACCTCCCCAGCCCCTGCTATCGCTCCTCTACACCCACCCTCCAGCCCCCAACAGACCCCAGTGTGTGATGCTGCCCTCCCTGTGTCCATGCGTTATCACTGTTCAACACCCACTTATGAGTGAGAACATGTGGTATTTGGTTTTCTGTTCTTGTGTCAGTTTGCTGAGAATGATGGTTTCCGGATTCATTCATGCCCTGCAAAGGACATGAACTCATCCTTTTTTATGGCTGCATAATATTTCATGGTGCATATGTGCCACATTTTCTTTATCCAGTATATCATTGATGGGCATTTTGGTTGGTTCCAGGTCTTTGCTATTGTAAACAGTGCAACAATGAACATATGTGTGTATGTGTCTTTATAACAGGATGATTTATAATCCTTTGGGTATATACCCAGTAATGGGATTTCTGGGTCAAATGGTATTTCTAGTTCTAGACCCTTAAGAAATTGCCACACTGTCTTCCACAATAGTTGAACTAATTTATACTCCCACCAGCAGTGTAAAAGCAATCCTATTTCTCCACATTCTCTCCAGCATCTGTCTCCAGATTTTTTAATGATCGCCATTTTAACTGGCATGAAATGGTATCTCAATGTGGTTTTGATTTGTATTTCTCTAATGACCAGTGATGATGAGCATTTTTTCATATGTTTGTTAGCTGCATAAATGTCTTCTTTTGAAAAGTACCTGTTCATAAGTCATTTTTATTAAAAATAGATAATATTCATTTTTATTTAAAATTGATCAGTCAATAAAGTATTGACATGAGAATAGACATGTCAATGTTTACATACTTCAAAGTTACACACATTCCTAAAAGTAAAGACATTTATGTTTAAGGCACATTGAAATATATCTCCTGAATTTCAGAAATATTTATTCTTGTGGATATCTATAAATTATCTTTAAATAACTTTTAGGGTCAAAAACTCTATGTAATTACTTAAATGCACAAAAAATAAATATTCATTTTTTAAGATGAAGTTTTCAAGCAATATGCAAAGATAATCTTAAAGAGAAATTGGGATTGGGTATAGAATTTGTATTTCTGACTTATGCACTTCAAACAAGTATACAAATTCTAGTTTGTATACTTTCAACTTTGTTTAGTTGAAAATTGTAGTTTAAAATGGATTATACCATTCTCAAGTATGTGTAATCAGTAAATAAGATTTTTGAAATGAATTCTTTAGAAGCTGTGTTCTTAGAGACTCCCAGACCAACTGTGACTAACAATTGACCTTCCAATCTAAGTCATCATCTGTTGGTAACCCAAAAACATAGAAGTGTGCAACATCCTTAATCTCAAAAGTTTTTATCTTTATATATCTAAGACATTGCTCAATTTCCCCAGTTTCCCTTAAAATATTTTCATATACTTACACAATACATAATATTCAATCATGAGACAAAAGTATTATGCAACATAATAGAGACAGAGACAGACAGATTTTAGAGAGAGAGAGATTTTAGAGAGAGAGAGAGAGGTTTTTTTCCCTCCCTACTGACTAGCTGACTGGGACACATCAGTGAATAAAACAGAACAAAGCCTCTAGCATTGAGTAGTCTACTGTTATGTGGTATTCATTCTAGACCCAAGATATGTTATGGAAAAGGAAAACCAAAGTAGTTGCTTACAGCCTGCCGGGTAAGACAAATATCAATCTATTAATCACATAACTCAAAATAAATTCATGATCATGACAAGTGCCACTAAAAAAAGTAAATGGTTCCATGAGAGTTTACAGTAGAATGGGTTCAGTCTATGATTCCAGAGGAGGCAATCCCAAGCAAGGGATCCCTGATCTGAGAAATGAGGGATAAGATAACTGTGTGAAAAGGGTATGAGAATTCATTCCAGGAAGTAAAAATAGCATGTATGATCAACTTATGGCAGAAAAGGTCATAGCAACTATAATTGATTGCATTTTATTATTTCTTATCTGTCTTTCCTCAAAAGAATGCAATCTCTGAGGACATGAATATTTTCTTTGTTTACTGCTATAACCCCAGCACTTGGAATAAAATTATTCTTCAGTAATATTTGTTGAAGGACCAATGACGTGACTCTGCAGTAGAAGGAGCCAGGGGGAGCAAGTGTGGGATTAGAGTGGAGAGGTAGCCAGGAAAAACATCTTGTAGGCATTTTTAGGATGTGGAAGGAGTTTGTCTTCATCCTCATGGCAATGAGATGTTAGGGAAGATTTTAAAGACATTAACATGAGCATATTTACCTAGAAAAACTGAAATATATGTGGGGGCAGTGAGAGGGCAGGGATAAGACAGATAGGAGGCCAGTGCAATGTTTCAGGAAAGAGAGGAGCTAATGATAGTTTGGACTTGGGTGGTAAGGGAGAGAAGTGAAATAATTTGATATTTATTTAGAAGATAAATTTCAAAATACTTATTAATAGATCAGGGATGTGGGCAGAAAAGAGGAATGTACAGTAAAAGACTTCTAAGTTTTTGATTTGCACCACTGGTAGTTGCATAAAATTCACTCAGATCAGGAGAACTGTAAGAGAATGAGTCTGCATGTTGTGGGTGGGGGAAAGGAGGCAAGAGGACCAGGAGATTTGTATAAGACATTTTGAGCTTGAGATGTTTGAAGCATCCACATGAGACTAACCAATGCAGGAGTGCAGAAGAGGTAGCCATAGCTGAATCATAAAAGACTTTATGTAAAAGGTAAGTTTATGGCAGGATACTAGAGGGAACTGGCAAGATCAGATTTTTAACTGAGAAATAGCTATAACTAGCCTTTATTTGGTACTTCCTACATACCAACATCAAACATACTTTTGATGTTTGTCCCGCCAAACATTATATTGAAGTTTAGTCCCAGATTTTGGGGGTCCTAATGGCAGGTATATGGATTATGGGGGTAGATGTCCCAAGAATGGCTTGGTGTCTTCCTCATGGTAACAAATAAGTTCTCACTCTATTAATTCACATGACAGCTGGTTGTTAAAAAGTACCTGCCTTCCCCTCTGCCCCTCTTGCTTCTCACATGTGACCTGCAAACCCCAGCTCCTATCCCCTTCTGCCATGAGTGGAAGCAGCTTGAGGCCCTCACCAGATGCAGTTGCTGGTGCCATGTTCCTTGTACAGCCTGAAGAACTGTGAGCCAAATAAATCTCTTTTGTTTACACATGATCCTGCCTCAGGCATTCCTCTGTGGCAACACAAATGGATTATGACACTAGGCAGTATAAAATTATTGGGAACCTACTCAAAGAGGATGAAGTGATATCAAAGATCAGTTGAAATGCACTGTCATGTCCATACTAAAACTAAGACTGCAGCAATGAGTTTGCTTAGCAAAGAACTGATTCATGAAATCCTTGGAAAGTAGCTTTATGGAATGAGGCAAACTGGATATTATAAGTTGACTATCCTTTACCAAAAATTGGTTGGGACCAGAGGACTTTTGGATTTTGGACTTTTTTTGGTTTAGAAATATTTGCATTATACTTAGGTGAGCATCCCAAATCTAAAAATCTGAAGTCCAAAATACTTCAATGAGTGTTTTCCTTAAGCATCATGTCAACACTCAAAAAGTAATCTATTTTGGAGCATTTCAGATTTTGGATTTTCAGATTTGGGATGCCCAACCTGTATTAGAATGCTAGATATTCTCTCATGCTTCTGTACTTCTTAGGAGAAAAGGCACTGACTGCTTTTATACCAGACAAATTTTTTGAAGATGTTTACTGTGGTCTTTTCATACAAATCAGGGGTGGGTTCCACAATTCCCATGTGTACAAAAACCCATGGTTAGTTAACTCATGACTGTGAGGAATCCATTTATACAAAAAGTTGGTCTTCAGTATATGCAGGTTTTGTATCCTGTGAGTACTGTATTTTCCATGTATATTTCATTAAAAAAAATACATGCATAAATGGGCCCATGTAGTTCAAGCCCATGTTATTCAAGGGTTAATAGTATGTAGGAAACAGCCTCAGAGGACAGAAATAGTGTCTCCCTTTAGAGCAAAGGGAATGTTTGTTAATTATTAATATAATGAAGATCATATCTTCTCTGGGGCAAAGCCAATCAGCTTACTGCCTATTTTAAAACATTCAAGTTGCCTAAACTTAACGTTCATCTTTTGTAATATAACCCACTATATGGTGAGGAATCATATGGCCCATTTCAAAATACCTTGTGGGATCCGGAATTTAGGGACTTGAAACAAATGCTGAGACTCTGGCTACCGCTATTACTATGAGTAGTAAAGTCTTCCATAAATGACCCAGGAGTTTTATGTATTCTGCCAGTGTCCATACAAATGTGGCAGGCTAACTTGTTAGTATACAAGTGGGGCTAAATCTAATATATTTATAATTCTTGGCAGTATTATGGTTAAGGGACTCAGAAATATTTGAATCTAGCCTTACTCAGCATCCATATCTTTCCTATTAGATCTCCAAATTTATAAGCTGCAATGATAACACAAAGTAAGGTCTTCTTTATTATTGGCTGTGTTTGTGACCCAAATAACAACGCAGCTTCCTGAACTAGGCAGAAATCACAGGTTAAAACATACTAAGGGTCTCTTTCCCTTCTGATAAGCCCAGATTTAACTTCAGGACCAGCTGACTGCAAGAGGGTCAGCAAACAGGAAAGATAGAATCTGTGCATTAGAGAGAAAAGAAAAGAGTAGAGACGCATGTTAAGGCAAAAATTAATGAAAAATAAAGAAGACAGGATGAAGAAAGGTTTCCTTTCTTAGCAAGTTTCCCTCTCCCATGCCTTAAATAAAATCTGCACATCTTAGAATTTAGGGAATGGTAGACAAGATTGTGTGTAGGAACATATTAAACTGTCTATCATGGTCTACCAAATACTTTTGATTATTTTAACTGTGACAGGAAATGAAAGCAAAAGAGCAGGTTTGGTGGGATTTGGATTTCGGCTTTGGGACTCTGAGCATCCAAGAAATATGGCAAAAGCAAAAAAGAATGAATAGCAAAAAATTGGGAATTGATGAATTTTAGTTAAAGAGAAGAAAAGCCAACTTACTGAAGGAGCTTGAGAAAAATTGGTCAAATGCTTAATAGTGAATAATAATGGATGTTTACTTCTAATATGTAAACCATAGTATACATACACATAGTATGGTTTAAATATTGGAAGTAAATATCCATTCATTCTATTTAAAATACTTGTTGGAGACTAAAGAGTCCATATACAACAGAGACCCAAACTAAAATTAAATCTCCATTTAATTTTTAAAACTATGCGTAAATTTAGAAAATCATTAACATAACAAGTAGAGTTCATTGAGCAAATCTACTTAGGTTTCATTTTTCAACCTACGTGTTTATGCACAAACATGTCATAATAAATCTAGCAAATGCCCACAAAGGACATCTCTGTGTAGCTTTTCTCTACAATGTTCTTTGGTAAAAAGAAACTCAAACATATATTGATTGAATCAATTGATTGTAAATGAACGGCATTCTCAGACACCTTATTATTAATAAGGCCACTTGCATTTAGAAAATTCTAAACACTAATATTATGTTAAGTCATATTTTATAGTGAATATTCTCATATATTTCACTATTCATTCATATGCTAAGTGTTTAAATACCTTCTATGAAATGAAAACAGTGATACTTTTGGATATTCTTTATAGATACAGAAATAAAACTATAAGATTTTTAAGTCAGGAATAATTTTGATAATACTTACATAATTAATTACTTTTTTCCCAGTAAGTTTCAATTCTTTCTAATTATTTATCTGTTTTCCTGTCTCAAATTTCTGCTTTAGTTTGTTCCTCTACCTGTCACATGTATGTTTGGCAATAATGACTCTCACCTGAACAGTGTATGAGGACAAGAACTGGGGATATAAGCTAAAGAATATTTTGTTTTTCAGTGTTTATGATGAAGAATAAAGTTTGACTTCAGTAAAAATCCCTTAGTTTGTTTTAACTTGAAATTTCATTCCTTGATTTATTCCCAAGAATAAAAATGTCCATATCTACTATCTTCAAACTTACATGTACAGGTACATATACATGTTTGCAAGTGCAATATACATAAACACATCACAGTATAATGTATGAAAAAAGCAATGGACTTTAATCCTGTAAGACTTTAATTTTGTAGGGTTAAGTAGCTAGCCTACCTGTGATACTTCCTATCTGTGAGTTGCATTTTTCTTTTAAACTTGTCCAACATCTAATTTTCTAAGCTATAAAACAGAATCATGTCTATGTTATGAAAATCAGAGGGAAAAGGTATAAAGATTCTGTAAACAATAAGCCATTATGTAAAAATCAGAAAATCACATATGTATATATAAATACACTAATAATATCAAAATTAATGATTTTAAAGGATCTACTTTGCTATCCAAAGCTATACTTCAGTATGTATTATCAATGTCTGCTTTATCCACAAATGCCAAGGCTGATGTGGTTTACGTGATAAACAAGACTCCTGGATCTGCCAGTTTAAGCTTATAAACTATAAAAGAAATGAAAACCATTATATTACAAAACCTGATAACTACTTAGCCCTGAAGGTAAGTATGTAAAAACTGTACCAATTTATCTTACAGACTGCCTAAAGCCAAAGTAAAAATCCTGTGAATTTTAAGTTAAAAAGCTTGTAACTAATAAAAGATACACATAATAAAACAATAAAATTTAATAGGAATTCACAAAGCTCTTTACTGTTAACTAAGTATTATCATAACAGGATAAGCTGCCTTTGATATCTGTCAACCCCATTGATTGTCATATGGCTAATCCTAATGTCATCTCTATATTTTGAGGAGCATTTCATACAAAGATTAAAATGATACTGGATTTTTAAAAAACTTATATTGTCTATATTTGATGTTTACAATATGATGTTATGGAATACATATAGATAGTAAGATCCTTCCTATAGTGAAGCTGAATAACATACACATCATCTCATATACTTATTTTTGTGGCAAGAACAGCTAAAATCTTATTTGACAAAAATCTCCAGTACAATTTTATTAGTTCTCTGTTTTACATTAGATCTCCAAATGTGTTCAACCTACACATCTGCTATTTTATATCCTTTGACCTCCATCTCCTCATTTCCTCTGCCCCCTTTCACCCATAATAAATGTTGTTTCATTCTCTATCTCTGTATAGTTGAGCTATATTCTATATATAAGTGAGATCAGGTAATATGTTTATTTCTATATCTCGCTTATTTCATTAGCATAATGTCCTCCATGTTCCTCCACGTTATAACAAATGGCAAAAGCTACAAATTTTTTCTTGTTTTTTAGACACAGGTTTCCCTTTGTTGCACAGGCTTGAATGCAGCATTACTCAAAAGCACAGTCATAGTGCACTAGAGTCCTGAACTCCTGGCCTCAAATGATCCTCATGCTTCAGCCTCCCAAGTAGCTTGGACTACAGGGTGCACCGCCTTGCCAGATAGGATCATTTCAAACATAACATGTTGAAAATCATGTTTCTATTTTTCCTACCATGGATTTTCTAAGGAATTATTTACTATTATTTACTACTGTTAAAACTATATAGTTCCCTTTAATCAGGTTATTTGTATTTCTGCTATTGAGTTGTTCAAGCTCTGCATACATTTTGAATATTAAACTTTATCAGATATGTGTCTAAGAAGTATGTCTCCCAGTCTGTAAGCTGTCTTTTTATTTTGTTGATTGTTTCCTTCGTTGTGTATGGGCTTTTTAGTTTGAGGTAGTCCTATTTATTTATTTTTGCTTTTGTAGCCTGAGCATTTGGTGTGATATACAAAAAGTCATTGCCAAGGCCCATGTCAAGAGGCTTTTCTTCTATGGACAAAAGACCTGAACAGATATTTCTCCAACAAAGACATGCAGATGACCAATATCTATGAAACAGTGCTCAACATCACTAATCAGCAGAGAAACGCAAATTGAAACCACTATGAGTTACCACCTAACACCTGCTCGGTGATAACAAATGTTAGCAAGGGTGTGGATAACAGTGAACTCCAGTATACTATTGGTATGAACGTAGACTGGCACAGTCATTACGGAAAACAGTATGGAGGTTTTTAAATAAATTAAAAATATAATCGCCAGACTCACCAGCAATCCCTCTTCTGAATATACACCCAAAGGAGGTGAAATCACCACCTCAAAAAGATATCTGCATTCCCATGTTCACTGCAGCATTATTCACACTAGCATAGATACTAAAACAACCTAAGTGTCCAACAGTGCATAAATAGATAAAGAAAATGTGGTAATATGTGTACATATATAAGAATATTTTACTGTTGTTTTTCACTTTTAAAATGGAGATACTATTGTAGCACATGCTAGCTGCTAAAAGAAAACAAAAGTCATATTATTCTATCATTCTTAAAATCACCAGTAAATAGAATATACTTTTTCTAGAATTATCTTATTTCTTCACATATTTCCAATTAAGAGTTATTCACAGAACAAATTATTTTAACAGAGAAACCAAAATATTAATAGTTAAATTAACATTCTGATTCAATAAATAACATGTCATTAATTTCATTCATTCATATGAAAGATGAGGTTAGTCAGTTCTCACAGAGTTACTCTCTAAAATAAACATGACAAAGTGAGGCTGAGTACAGACCAGAAAGACAGCAAATTTTTCTTAATAGCCTAATATACTATTAGGTTCTATTTATAATAAATGCTAAAAAATGAAATAAAGCTATCAAAATGTCAAACCCAGCCTAATTTCTTTCTCTTTTTTTCTTTCTAAATATACATATGTTCAAACACCCACACACAGTTCCAAATGATCCCTTTTGGTTTATACTAAAACAAAGCTACATCATAAATTAAGCACCTAAATTGCTGTAATTATAAGCTAGTCTTTACCAAAACAGGTAATGTGTACTCTTTAAAAAAAATCATATTGGGTTATTAAATTATTTTACAAACAGAATATTATATGAATAAAAGTATCAAATCTAAGGTTTAGAAGTTTGCCTAAATTTAGTTTTTAATTTCCAGAGATATGCAGAAATGGGTGAAGTAGAAATATTATTGTCATATAGACTAATAATACATTAATTAATATATATAACTTCACAGTTATTTGGAAAATAAACATTGTGATATCATGTGGAACCACAATTTATTTGATAACATAATTTCTAGTTGATAAAAAATATTTTACTTTACAAAAATAAAAATTATTTGTATATCTATATTATCAGTTGCATCATGCTAACATTACACAAGGATCAATGGCTAATAGAGATACTAAACTCCAGACTAATTACTTGTGATGATGATATTTTTGAATACTGGTTAAAATAACTCTTTTTGAAAATATTTATGTTAAGTTCAGGAGTACATGTGCAGGTTCGATACACAGCACTTGAAAGGTTGTGGAGAAAAACGAACTCTTAGATACTGTTGGTGGAAACGTAAATTAGTTCAACTGTTGTGGAAAACAGTGGAGCGATTCCTCAAAGACCTAAAGACAAAAATACCATTTAACCAAGCAATCATATTTTTGGGTATATAGCCAAAGGATTATAAATCATTCTATTATAAAGACACACGCAAACGTATGTTCATCACAAACTACTCACAATAGTAAAGACATGGAATCCACCTAAATGTCTCAATGGTAGACTGGATAAAGAAAATGTGGTCCAAGGCAGGTGGATCACGAGGTCAAGAGATTGAGACCATCCTGGTCAACATGGTGAAACTCCGTCTCTACTAAAAATACAAAAATTAGCTGGGCATGGTGGCACACGCCTGTAGTCCCAGCTACTCGGAAGGCTAAGGCAGGAGAATTGCTTGAACCCAGGAGGCGGAGGTTGTGGTGAGCTGAGATCGCGCCATTGCACTCCAGCCTGGGTAACAAGAGTGAAACTCCGTCAAAAAAAAAAAAAAAGAAAATGTAGTATATATGTAGTACACCATGGAAGACTATACCACCATAAAAAAAAAATGAGATCATGTCCTTTTCAGTGCAATGGATGGAGCTGGAGGCCATTATCCTCAGCATACTAACACAGGAACAGAAAAGCAAATACCACACGTTCTTATTCATAAGTGGGACCTAATTGATGAGAACAAACAACTCTAAACTCTGTGCTCTGTGTGCTGATTTGCTCTAGAGAAAAGCTAAGTCAAATGCAATGTAGAACTTTCATCTCCTATATATGCTATATATATAGATAGGTAAACGCTATATACAGTACATATAAAATTTACTACAAACTAAAAAATATTCACTTATACAGATATGAGATCTATAAAATATTATACCATGTATGTATATACATACAGAGAGAGTGAGAGAAAGAGAGAGAGAAATGATGTAAGAGAGATGAAAGAGAGATAAAGAGGAAAGGGGAAAGAGGAAAATGTTATGGGCTGAATTGTGTCCCCTTGAAAGATATTTATACGTTAAAGCTCTAGCCCTGTAAGTACCTCACAATATGACCTTTCTGGAAATAGTATTGTTGCAGATGTAGTTAGCAAAGTTAAAAGGATAAGGGCATATTTAATCCAACATGACTAGTGTCCTTATAAAAAGAGGACAGACAAGCAAAGAGAGAATGTCATGTGAAGACAGAGGATTCGAATGATGCAACTACATGCCAAAGAATATCTGAGACTACCAAAAGCTAGGAGAGAGGCACAGAGCAACAGATTCTTCCCTAGTGCCTTCAGAGAGAGCACAGCCCTGCCAGCAGCGTACTTTCGGACTTCTGGCCTCCAAAACTATAAAACAACAAATCTTTGTCATTTTAAACTATACAGTTTTCGGTAATTAGTAAGGCAGCCCTAGCAAACTAATTACAAGTAGACAGGAACAGGGGATAGAGGGAAGTGGGTACATAATATGTACCATGATCTGTGCTAGAAAATCACTTACTAAAAGATTTAGGTATATAAATAAAGTGATTAAATATTTCTGTAGAATATGGAACACTTAAAGACAGGGGAGACTGTAAAAAAGGCTATTCAGAGACTGGTTCAGAAAAAAGAAATATCGCTACCTGGCTCATCCAAGGCAGTAGAAGTAGCAAGTGTAGGATTCCAGAGATAAGCAGAAGGAGAAATTTTAATCCCTTTATAATGGCTATCAGTATAATGCTGAGGCATTGATAACATGATTATAAGATAAGTACCTTCTCAGTTTCAATCTTTTTTTGCCTTTCAGTGAGATGTTTACTTGAGAGAGAAAACTCAGAGTAGAAGCAAGTTTGAGGGAGAAGATGCCAAAGTGTTTTTTATGTCCTGAGATTGAGTTTGCAGTTGCAAAGACAACAGAATATGAAAAAAAAATTATCTGATAATAGGGGTTTGTGGAACCCTACGTCTTTTAGGGAGCCAGCAGAGGAAGAGAGATCATGAAGGTTAATGAAAAGAAAAAAGTCTTAGAAATCAAAGGAAAATCACAAAAGTGAAAGTGAGAAAGACTTTCAGCAGGGATAGAATGTTGGAAGAGATGACTTTTATAAAACAGACTTAGCAGAGTCATGGGGAAAGAAGAAACCAAACTGCAGTCATATAAGAGACGAATCAAGTCTGGGGCATGCTATCCTTATTAAAATAAAGAATGAAGTGATTTAAACAACTTCTCATACATGTGTGTTTGTTTTCTCAAATAGATTTTCTAGCAAGAGAAATACATAATGATAAATATTTAGACATTTGAGTATAAAACATCTTTAGAAAATAGCTAACAAACTGTAATATTTTGTCCATGGCAAACTGGACAGCTTTATCTTCTATCTCTTGCAGGTCTCTCTGTAGGTTCAAATCTTTTTGATGCTTCACTTATTTACTTTTGAGATTTAATTTATATTGCTGAAAATACATCCATGGCAAAATTTCCTTGTGCAAAGTATACTGATGTTGTGACTTCTGATATACCCTTTACTTTTTCAACCACAGTATAGACATTTTATACGATTCTTCCATATGCAGGAAAAGATAATATATCAAATTAGAACAGCCATTAATGATTATATCAATACAGGTACGTTTGAAATTTTAATGTATTATGAGTTTTTTTAAATACTAAGAACCATGACCCTAGAAAACTGAATTAACAGGAAATTTCAGAGGATAAAATTTCCTACAAATAGTAAATTACAAATAAAGTGTACCCATCTAAAAGTTGACTGTTGTTAATGGTTACCACCTTACCAGACCAAACCTCCCATGGATAACAACAGTAAGCTGAAGACACAACCAAGAAAAACAGCCACCTGAGGGCACTGAAAAAGAAACAGAAGCAGGACTGGAAGTGATCAACAATATTTTTACTCACATCACTGTGACCAGAATTCATTCACATGACTGCAACTTATCTGAAAGGGATACTTAGGAAGGTAGATTTTTCCGAGTGCTCAAAAGAGGAAACTGTCTGAGTAGCAACCATTAAGTGTCTGTCACATACAGAGTTTACCCAGAGTAGCAAAACTAGCAGGATGCTAAGTACGTCACACATATACTTTTCTTCTTTCTGTAACATATCACAATAATCAATTTTCCTTATTTCTTCCAAAGTTGAGGGGGTGAAAGCCTTATTCTCTTCTATCAACAATTCCAACCACATGTTCTTCTTCATATGATATTCATGTCTTTTATTCATTCAGATAACTAAGGACAGAGATAAACATACAAATCAAGATATAAGATGAAGAAAACTTTAAAAATCCAAAACCTCAACTGTTTTGTTGAATTTTCTATTATTTCCTTAAAAAGCTAACAGGGGTCTAACAAGTAGCACACCTTTTTCCTATGCTAAGCCAGAACCAGCTGAAAAATAAAAGTGAAGCATTAGAAAGACCAAAATATCACATTATTACTGTAAAAGTAAAATCTCAAAAATGCAACATATACACAAGAGAGTTTTCCAATTCTGAACTCTAGAATTCGATATAGTTCCCCCCTCACCCACACACATGCAGTGCTGTATCTCCTCACTTGCATGGAGAGTGTTGCCCATTACAATCCAGATCATGACGGTGCAGAGCAAAATACAACTTTCCTATGGGAGAGTAGCTTGCTCTAGAAGGAAGGAGACAGATAAGATACAAAATCAATGTGCAAAAATCACAAGCATTCCTATACACCAATAACAAACAGAGCCAGATCACAAGTGAACTCCCATTCACAATTGCTACAAAGAGAATTAAATACCTAGGAATACAACTAACAAGGGATGTGAAGGACCTCTTCAAGGAGAACTACAAATCACTGCTCAAGGAAATAAGAGAGGATACAAACAGATGGATGAACATTCCATGCTCACGGTCAGGAAGAATCAAAATCATGAAAATGGCCATACTGCCCAAAGTAATTTATAGATTCAATACCATTCTCATCAAGCTACCATTGACTTTCTGTTTTTGTTGTGTCTCTGCCAGGTTTGGTATCAGGATAATGCTGGCCTCATTAAATGAGTTAGGGAGGAGTCCCTCCTTTTCTATTGTTTGAAATAGTTTCAGAAAAAAATGGTATCAGCAGGAGAGATCCAAGATGGCAGATTAGCAACAGCTCAGGAATGTAGCTCCCAGTTGAAAGCACAGAGAGCGAGTGGACGCTGCATTTTCAGATGAATTTTTGTTCCCCACAGACTGGGAGATTCCCAGCGGAGGAGCCACACGGGTCGCCAACGTGACTTTTTTGGCCAGCGCGGCTGTTTTGCCGGCACCCTAGCACGGCGCTTCTCGGTGCGGAGTATACGGGATGGGATGCCCTGTGAGTTGGGCCCGGCTGGTCCCATCCCCACAAGGAGAATAGCAATTGGAAATGCTGAACACTGAGAGTTTCACAGCAAGCACAGCCAAACCGGTCCAGCTCTGTGGGGAAGGGGCGCCTGCCAAAGGAAAACTAAGAAACAGAAAAAACTTCATCACTGGGCAGAGAGAGATCCAAGATGGCGGATTAGCAACAGCTCAGGATTGTAGCTCCCAGTGAAAGCTCAGAGAGCGAGTGGACGCCGCAATTTCAGACGAATTTCCGTTGCCCACAAACTGGGAGCTACTCAGCGGAAGAGCCACACGGGTCACCAGTGCGACTCTTTTGGCCAGCACAGCGCAGCGCAGCACTTCTCAGTGCGGAGTATACGGGACTAGGTGCCCTTTGAGTCGGGCTCGGCTGGTCCCATCCCCACAAGGAGAACAGCAATTGGAAGCACTGTGGACTAAGAGTTTCACAGTAAGCACAGCTGAACCCGGGAAGGCCTAGCTCTGTGGGGAAAGGGCGTCTGCTAAAGGAAAACTAAGAAACAGAAAAAACTTCGTCACCAACAAGCTGGACGTACACTCAGACCCAATCTGAAAGTTGGCAATTACAAAGACCACAGGTGGATAAATCCACAAAAATGGGAAGAAACCAGTGCAAAAAGGCTGAGAACACCCGAAATCAGAATGCCTCTCCTCCTACAGGGGATCGCAGCTCCTCATCAGCAAGAGAACAAGGCCTGACGGAGAATGAGTGCGAT